>SKCR01027674.1:0-162104 GCA_019454045.1 Zanthoxylum bungeanum | reverse complement strand
GACATGCATGGTATCAGACATAAAGGATCACTCACAAGATCACCGTAGTGTCTCAAGTCAAATGACCACAATAACTACTTAACTCGAAAAGATAACTATTGACAGTTTTATGGAATATCTATTAGTCATCTTCTATAAGTTTGTTCGATATTCATTCCACTAATGAATATCCGCATTTCTATATGAACTTCCGCTAAGCTCATAGTCTGTTGAGACAAATCATATATTATAATGATCGACCCATGTCAATAGATCTATACCAGAAATAATTTATATTCGAGAGAATGCGTGATATTTCTCAACACCATTTACAACTCTTGCAACTATACCACCATATATTGTAACTCTCGGGTCTTTACTAATTTCATATAAGGTTCCGAGTGAAACTCGAAATCTATAACTCTTAGAGTAATCTAACACTTAGATTTACAATATATAAATAAAAGTAAGAAATTAGCAAACAAATAAATAAATAATCATGATAAAGAAAATATTACATTACATTGCATAAATAATAAATATTCATACAAAAAGTGAATAGTGCTCGATCATCATTTCCAACAATGGGGTGGTTTAACGGTGGATTTCCAACGATTTCAAAGTAAAAAAAATAAATAAAATAAATAAAAGATAGAAAGAAAGAAAGATAACACACGTCTACAAGATGTGTGGGTTAAAAGGCATGGAGAAGGGAATCAATGACATTGTGGTATCATTATTCATTGGCTGCTATGGATGGTAAGTAAAACATCTCATTAATATGTTGAAACGTCATGCATGCAACAAAGTCAGCATGCATGCCTCATGCAGTGAACTCCAGTATGCATGCAAACGAGTGAGGCACAGAAAGTTTGAGAAGACATGCGCCGAAAGCATAATGGTACACCTCCAACTTGTTGCCAGCTTTGTCAAACCGTGTGACACTGTTCACACGGTTTTGGCACTATAAATTGGAGCCTTAAGGACCATTGTTCATCATCCAAAATGTGAGAACAATAGAGAGTAAAGTGTGTAAGAGTTTTTTGTAAAGTTTGGAGTGCAAGTTTTGTAATTCTTTATTTAGTGAGAAATAAATAAAGTGTGTGAGAGTAATGTGAGAGTTTTTTGTAAAGTTTGGAGTGCAAGTTTTGTAATTCTTTATTTAGTGAGAAATAAATAAGAGTTTTCTCTCAATTCACCTATATTGTTGTGTGTTTTATCAGAACAAGTGATATCAGGAGCTAAGGTTCCACGGTGGGATCCCGAAACTCAGAAACAGAGGTTCCGTTTGGAAAATCGATTCCGACGAAAGTTGTCAAAAATCGATTTTGAGCATACCATCGGACTTTTCACGACGAGATGAGCACGGTGGTATTTTCCGGTGATTGATCGGAGGTCCAGTGAGGTCACATGCGCCGCACGCGCCTCACAGAACCAGACTCACGCGCCTCCAGTCGCATGCACGTGCTTCACGCGCGCTGAAGGTTTAAGACGAGTCCAGTCAGTGTCATGTCAATCTGACACGCCCAGTCAGCAGCCCAGTCAGCATGACACGTCAGCCGCCACACGTCAGCAGCGCCACGACAGCAAAAAAAATCTGGTAATTTTCAGAAAGGTCCCTGAAATTTTCGAAATTATATTTTGACCTATGAACCTTCGAAAATTACATTTTGACCCATGCAATTTCTGAAATTTATAATTTGGTCCCTGAGTCGGATTTTGACAAACGAAATGTCATTTCCATCATTTTCGACCATTCCGGAAGCAACGGTGAGGTCCGTTTTTTGAAATTTTTTCTTATAATTTTTATGATGGATGGGGGAGTCGAAAAAATGATTTTGTTGACTAATACCAATTATTTCACATGGAGAGGAATGATGAAAGACCTTCTATATGTAAAGGACTATGATGGATCAATATTTTTAGAGGAGAAACCAGAAGAAATGTCTGAAGCAAGGTGAAACAATCTTCACCAGAAAACATGCAGTACTATTCGTCAGTGGATCGACGACAGTATCGTGAACCATGTTAGTGAAGATACAAATGCAGGTGTCTTATGGAGAAAGCTGGAGGAGCTTTTTCGAGCAAAGATTGGCAACAACAAGCTGTACTACATCAAGAAGATGATGGGGTTGAAATACCAGGAAGGTACAGCTGTGGCGGACCACATCAACGATTTCCTCGGAACATTGAAAGAATTGGCTGGATTGGGCATAGACTTCGGAGATGAGGTAAATGGCTTAATACTCCTTAATACGTTACCAGGATCTTGGGAAACGTTCAGATCTACGGTGATAAATTCATCCGCAGATGGGAAAGTCACTATGGAGATGGCGAAAACCAGGATCTTCGAGGAAGAAAATAGGACGAGAATGTAGGAGTCAACATCGGCCTCAACCTCAGAAGCTCTAGTGACTGAGAAGAACACCAGAAGGGGGAGGAGTAAAAGCCGAGGCTCAGGTAAATAAGACAAGAACCGGGGGAAATCAAGAACAAGGGAAATAAAATGTTTCCACTGTAAGAAGAAAGGACATATGAAGAGGGATTGCTACAAACTGAAGAACGAGCAGTCCAGGAGAAATGGTGACTCTAACCAAGAAAGAGTTGCTACTACCACCAACAAAACCTCCAAAGAATTCTACATTATGTATGAAGAAAATATTGTGAATTTTGCCAGCCACGCGACCAGTTGGGTGATAGATAGTGGCGCCTCCATACACGCCACATCTCGCAGAGACTTCTTTTCATCTTACACATCAGGGACTACGGTGCCGTAAGGATGGGGAATGACGACCAGTCCAAAGCCGTCGGTATTGAAGACATCTATCTTGAAACAGACAACGGGACAATACTAGTATTGAAGGGAGTCAAGCACATCCCAGACATCCGGTTAAACCTGATCACAATAGGCAAGCTGGATGATGAAGGTTTCTGCAGCACCTTTAGTGACGGAACCTGGAAGCTCACTAAATGATCAATAGTGGTGGCACGAGGTAAGAAAGACTCAACTCTTTATTTGATGCATGCTAAGCTTTCAAATAGTAGCATAAATACAGTCAATAATGATGAGGCAGCCGAGCTATGACATAAAATGTTCGGTCACATGAGTCAAACGGGGATGGAAGTACTACGCAGACAGAATATTCTTCCCGGGTTGAAGAACTCACACTTACAAAAGTGTGAACACTGCATGGCTGAAAAGTAGAACAAAGTGTCCTTCCAGAGTTCCCCGCCTCAACGGAAACCGGAGGTATTTGACCTCATACATTTAGATGTATGTGGTCTGATGCAGACACGAACACTTGAAGGGTCACTTTACTTTGTGACATTCATAGATGATCATTCAAGGAAGATCTGGGCATACACCTTGAAGAAAAAAGATCAAGTGTTGAGAGTATTCAAGGAGTTTCATGCCCTGGTAGAAAGAGAAATTGGCAAGAAACTCAAATGCATCAGAACAGACAACTGTGGAGAATACATAGGTCCATTTGATCAATATTGCAAGATGCAAGGAACCCGACATCAAACGACACATCTGAAGACACCTCAGCTGAATGGCCTCGCTGAGAGGATGAATAGAACCTTGTGCGAAAGGGTCAGAAGCTTGCTCTCACAAGCCAAGCTACCGAATACATTCTGGGGGGAGACGCTGAACACAACAGTATATGTTTTGAATATGTCCCCAGCAGTCGCACTGAAATGTAATGTTCCTAACCAAGTTTGGACAGATAAAGAAGTGTCATACGAACACTTAGATGTCTTTGGGTGCAAAGCATTTGTACACATCCCAAAGGACGAGAGATCCAAACTTGATGCAAAGACGCGACAATGTGTCTTTATTGACTGTGGTCATAAAGATTTCAGCTACAGACTGTATGATCTTGTTGAGAAGAAGATTGTCAGAAGCCGATATGTTGTCTTCGTTGAAGATCAGACCATAGAAGATATCCGGAAGGAATTGAAGACAATGCCCCAGCAATACAAAGATGTGAATCCGGAACCTCATACACCGGTGCCAGTACAAGTTGAAGATGATGTTCCCAAACATGAGGGTACATGTGATGAACCTCCCAGAGATGATGATCATGATCAACCACCAGTACTAGAAGCTACACCAACAGTTCCACAAAGAAGGTCTGACAGAGAAATGCGACCTTCAACGAAATACTCTGCATATGAGTATATGCTGCTTACTGACGGAGGAGAACTCGAGAGCTACCATGAGGCTGTGGAAACAGAGAACAGAGAAAAGTATGAGGAAGCCATGTAAGATGAGATGAAATCTTTGCATGACAATCACACTTTCGAGTTGGTGAAATTGCCAAGAGGCAAACGGGCTTTGAAAAATAAATTGGTGTACAAGGTGAAGCAACAGGAGCACACTTCACAACCCCGATACAAAGCCAGACTAGTCGTCAAAGGATTCAATCAGAGAAAATGCATTGACTTCGATGAAATCTTCTCTCCAGTTGTGAAGATGTCATCCATCAAAGTGGTACTCAGTCTAGCAGCAAGCCTCGACCTGGAGATTGAGCAGATGGATGTCAAAACAATATTTCTTCATGGAGATCTGGAAGAAGAAATTTACATGGAGCAACTAGAAGGCTTCAGAGTCAGAGGGAAATAAGACTATGTGTGCAGACTCATGAAAAACCTCTATGGTTTGAAACATGCACCGAGACAGTGGTACGTGAAGTTTTAGTCAGTTATGGGGGAGTAGAGATACAAGAAGACCACTTCAGACCATTGTGTATTCGTTCAGAAATTTTCTGACGATGACTTTATCATCTTACTGCTATGTGTAAATGATATGCTGATAGTTGGCCGGAATCAATCGAGGATTGATAATTTGAAGCAGCAACTGAGTAAGTCTTTTGAGATGAAAGACTTGGGGCCAGCTAAATAGAATCTTGGCATCAGGATCGGCCGTGATCGGAAAGCCAGGAAATTATATTTGTCACAGGAGGAGTACATCGAGAAGGTACTTCAGAGATTCCAGATGGACAAGGCTAAAGCGGTTAGCACTCCTCTTGCTACCCATTTTAGATTGAGTACACAACAGAGTCACTCTACTGAGACAGAGAATGAGGAAATGAAATAGGTTCCATACACCTCAGCAATGGGAAGTCTCATGTATGTCATGGTGTGCACAAGGCCAGACTTAGCACACACAGTTGGATTGGTCAGCCGATTTATGTCAAACCCAAGAATAGAACACTGGAATGCTGTCAAATGGATAATGCGGTATCTGCGAGGCACATCCAAAATGAGATTATGTTTTGGAAGCAACAAGCCAGTGTTGATGGGCTACACCGATTCAGATATGGCAGAAGATGTGGATACTCGTAAGTCTACTTCGGGATATCTGATTACTCTCTCAGGGTGAGCTGTGTCATGGCAGTCAAGGTTGCAGAGATGTGTTGCACTTTCTACAACAGAGGCATAATTCATTGCAATTACAGAAGCTTGCAAGGAATTGCTGTGGATGAAGACATTCGTCTAGGAATTGGGTTTCAAGCAGGAGAAGTACAATTTGTACTGCGATAGCCAGAGTGATATCTACCTTGGTAAAAATTCTACTTTTCACTCGGGGTCAAAACATATCGATGTGAGGTATCACTGGATACGGGACGTCCTGAGCTCAAAGCTGTTAGAACTCAGGAAAATTCACACCGACGACAACGGTGCCGATATGTTCACCAAGGTTTTACCGAAGGAGAAGCTTGAAATCTGTCGTGCCATAGCCGGGATGACAAAACTCTCCACATAGTCAGAGTGGGGAGAGACATGAAACTACGATTGGTTTGATCCCAACTCAAGGTACGTAGGCAGTCATACAGATGCAGCCAGTGGTGGATCATTTTGAGGATCCGATTTAGGTAATTGATGGTCGGTTCAGATTTTAGGGCAAATCTTCACCGATTGGGAGATTTGTTGAAATGTCATGCATGCAACAAAGTCAGCATGCATGCCCCATGCAGTGAACTCCAGTATGCATGCAAACGAGTGAGGCACCGAAAGTTTGAGAAGACATGCGCCGAAAGCATGATGATACACCTCTAACTTGTTGCCAGCTTTGCCAAACTGTGTGACACTGTTAACACGGTTTTGACACTATAAATTGGAGTCTTAAAGACCATTGTTCATCATCCCAAATGTGAGAACAATAAAGAGTAAAGTGTGTGAGAGTTTTTTGTAAAGTTTGGAGTGCAAGCTTTGTAATTCTTTATTTAGTGAGAAATAAAGAATAGTTTTCTCTCAATTCACCTCTATTGTTGTGTGTTTTATCACAACATAATATTATGATAGTATGATTGGCTGCTAGAAAATTGTTATCGTAACATAATATCCCATACAAATCTTTCTTGAATATTATTGTAGTGTTCATAATAAATGCACTGTTCTTTAACATTATCATTATATGCAAGTATGGTTTGGATTAAATTGCTTATTAATTGTCCTCAAGGGTTTTGATTAGTGATTTTTTAAACAGTTTTATTTAATTGGCCATTGAGAGATAGAGGCTAAACAATTAATTTATACTTAGCTCCCTGGAAAAAAAGCACTGCGTTGATTCGTGGACCGATCCTTTAGTTGGTCTGGATGATGGCATTAATCTTGCCATCAATTGACCCAATCCAAAACTGACGACGGGGCTGGTTGAATCGTGACCCGGCCGAATCGGCCACGATTCAATCGAATTTATGAGCTTTTTTTATTCAAATTAAAATAACAAATTAATTTATTACTATATTTTGATTATAATTTTGGTAAAAAAAAAATTATAATATTTGAAAACATATTAAAATTAGTCTTAATTACAAAATTAAAAAATTTATTCATTTTTATCATATTTTTATATAAATACATAATAAAATAATAATTTATTATCGACCCCATATTGACCCCGATAGAACCTCGGTCAGACCTCTGATCCTCGACCCTCTCGCGATCCCAAATCTGGTGGACTAGACCGGGTTTAAAAACACTGCTGCTGTCAACTACTTAATTAAATTGATAAGTTTTCTTGTGGAGAACTATTTTTATGGGACAGCTTCATAAACTCAGCATGGTGAGGTTGCCCAATCATACTCTACCAAATGATAGAGCATGAACCCACATTTTATTACGACTCATAATATTAATATAAAATTTGAAAAAATATTGTAAGACTTATCTACTCATTTATCGGGGAGCCCCTAAGTTGGTGGATTGCCCTTCTATAAGTTTTTTTTTTTTTTTTTTTTTGTTGTGGTATGAAAGTTTATTTATTTATTTTTGATAACTCACTTATTATTAATATAAATGCCTAAGCATAATATAATACTACAATGATTTGTAGAAAATTTTGATTGAACGAATATTTATATGTAAGATGTATCATAATACTACATCATGTATGATATATAAAATCATAAATTTAGTTCTTCTTTTTTTCCACCAAAGGAATCTGTATAAACATTCTAGAACTATTCGAAAAATGTAAAATTTAAAAATAACAAGAATAAATTTTGAGGGAAAAAATACTACAAGAATAAAGAATAGACCTTTCAAAAAGAAAAAGAATAAAGAAATAAACCTTTAAAAAAGAATATTTCCTCCAGTTCACGGGAAGGGGAAGAGAAATGCCGACGTGGATGCGAACGTAATGAAATTAGGGAACTCCGTTCGATAAACGGAATCAAGGGACGTTAAAGTGCCAAACAGATTCGAAATTGTAGTGAATAGTCAAAAAAGTACTTAAGACAGGCCCACAGAAAGAAGCAAAGGAGTGGTCCACGATATCTTATCATGTAGCACAGAGCAGCAAATCATGAGAAAAACGCACTAACCGTGAGGTGAGGAGGACTTGCATTAGGGTTTCCCCGTACGTCTCTTGTTCAGTTGTTCATCTCACACTACTCAAAGCAATCTCATCCGTTGATTTTGTAGTTTTTCAATCAACGGCAATGGCGCAGCTCACGAGATCGACCGGCAAGGTCACATGGTTCGACGGCGCCAAGGGCTACGGCTTCATCAAGCCCGACGACGGTGGCGCTGATCTCTTTGTTCATCACAAATCCATCAAATCCGAGGGATATCGTACTCTACACGATAACCAGTCTGTTGAATTCGATGTCCAGCTCGAAGCCAACGGAAAGTACCAAGCTCACGACGTCACTGCTCCTGGTGGCGCCCCCGTTCGCTCTATTAAGAACAACAACAACAACGGTTATAACAATAGCCGTGGCGGACGAGGCGGCGGAGCCGGATTCGGTGGAAACTGGAAAGGCAACGACGGCAGGAGAAACAACGGCGGTGGTTACGGTTCTGGTGGAGTCGTGTGTTACAATTGTGACGGAGTGGGACACGTGGCGAGGGAGTGTACTAGTAACAGAAGGAACAGTAATTATAACAACAACAGCAGTGGATGTTATAACTGTGGCGATCCTGAGCATTTTGCGAGGGACTGTCCACATCAGCAGGGCGGAAGTAACTATAACAATAACACCACCAGCAGCTGCTTCAAGTGTGGTGGTTACGGGCACCTGGCGAGGGATTGTATTACTAGAGGAAGCGGAGGAGGAGGAGGAGTCAGCGGTGGTCGGTGCTATAACTGTGGGAAATCGGGGCACTTGGCCAGAGACTGTGAAGCCAGCGCAGATGGTGGTGGTGGTGGTGGTGGTGGAGGAGGAGGAGGAGGATCGTGCTTCAACTGTGGGAAGCCAGGGCACTTTGCGAGGGAATGCACTAAAGTTGCCAACTAATGAAAGAGTAATGGTAGTAAATATTACTTCTTAGTAGCTTGTTGAATTTGTGCTTATGGGTTATACATAGCAAGGGTTGTGGGTTTTTGTTTTTAAAGCCACCAATTTTGAAGAGTAATTCTTCAAGTTTTGATGCATATATGAGGTGGTTCGGATAGGGTTTCTAATCTTTTTTAAAACAAATTTGTCTTTGAATTGGTATTGGTGAGTTGGTGACTAGGGGTTATTGTTCCAATTCAACAGTTATATTCCTATTATGCTTATATTCGTATCAATTGATATTGTGGATTGGTGGTGGGTTTATGATACTCTAGTGATCTGTGCCTTGGTTAATTCTTATTTGCAGTTTGAGGCTTTGTTGGATGTTATTGCTGTGTTCATAAGAATTATATATCTGTAGGTCTCGTGTGGTAATGGAAGTATCGAATAGTAGCCTCAAGGTAAATCTACTTATGCCCTGCCTTAAACCCATATGTGTGGTACTTGGTTATGAATGATCATTAAATGTAATCTATCTATATTTGTGAAGATCAGAAGTTAAATTCATCCAACGAACTTTTCTAATCAGTACAATCTTGACAATTTATCTTGTGGAGTAGAGTATGATATCTTGCAATAGTTGTATACAATGCATGTAACTTATTTATATCTGAATAATGAAATCCAGAACAGCCAGTATGGTAGTAGTCTCAGATATATGGTAATGTCTAAAATCAAGTTTTGTTACCATTAATTTTCTGAAGTTAGCTAAATTCCTCAGATATAAGTTGACAGTTCACAGGTCTTTAGTTGCATTCCAGTAGGATATGCCTCATCTTCTTCTATTTGCCACTTGTGCTTTGCTCCACAGTGACTTGCATCAAACTCTATAGCATTCTTCTCTGTTTAATATGATGATATGACCCTATATTGGGTGTAAAATTGATTGCTACAATTCGTTTTGGCATATTGGATTCAGTTAATTGATTTTTCATATTGGTTACAAAACTACCTCGAGACCTTCCCCACCACCCAAATCAACTCCAACTCCACTCCAGCTAAGCCATCCTTCATGGTTTCTCTGTACTTTGTTTCATGATAAAATGGTTTGTATGATGCTTAGTCAAGGGCATGCAAACATTGCCGCCTGTAATAGTGACCTGTAGATGCTGATGTTTGTCATTCATTAGTTTGATATATGGAGAGCAGGACATCATTATGTTGAAATCATCAGTTTTAGGTTTTGTACTTGGAATGACTTTTTTAGTGGATCTTCTTTTTCTGATTCTACTCAACCTTGTGTAAAATACCTCCAGTTTTTCTCATTACATTGCATTTTAAAACAGTGAAAATGTTGCTTGGATTGATGAATGGCGATCTCTGTGCATTCTGCTATACACTATACAGCATATGGAAGGAAAATACAAGCTTTCTTTAATAATGAGATGATGAAGCTTCTGGTTGATTTTTCTGAATCAGTTAAGAATTGTAAGATTGTGTCTGTTGCCTTTATTAGGAAGTGAACTATTCAAAAAACCTCGCTTCCCTTTAAAGTATTGAAAAGACTCCTATTTTTAATGGACTTTGTTTTCACGTCATTATTTCATTTCAACAAAACCAGTAAACATCACAAGGAAAATGTCATCACAAGATCCTAGATAGGATAAACAGTATTTCGACTGTTGTGTTGACTCAAAGTTGCTATTTTCTTCAAATTTGTTAGTTATTGTAGTCTTCTATTTGCTGCATCCCTCCAATTAAGCACCACATGCAACAAGCACTGCACCAAACCAAGGTGTAATTATTGAATGTTGATGCTTAACCAAAGTAGAATCCAGAGAACACTGAAGACAATGAGTGTGACTTGATGGTGTAGGGTTCAAGATCTCATCTTAAGGTCACGAGTTCGAATCCGGGGAATGTATTTCTTGTAAGAACTTGAGATAGTCAGAGATTTTACCTATTTCACTTAAATCAAACCCATGTTTGAATTGAAATTGAGATACTGAAGCAAGTTCTTCTCGTCTGAATCAGATAGATTCATATATGAAAGAGGTTCACAATAAATTCTTTCAAAATTGACTATTTATCCTATCTCTGAATCCCACAACGCACCTCTCGCATCATCATCCCAAAAGCCTATTCTATTTCATATATTATTTTAAATGCAACACCAAGGCCATTTGGTGACAACAACATATTTACCCCGTCTCCTAAGAAACTCCAATAAATTAAAAACTCCCACATCAATTAGCCGACCTGAGTGAGTACTGACTGTGGCGGCGTAGTATATGTTTTTTGTATGCACGTGCCCAACATGGGCGGTGGGTCCACATCTCCATAAAATACATATGCCATGCCATGCCACAGCACATGATCCACCCCGCATCTCCTTGGCTCTCTATAAAATTACTTGAAACTCAAGCAAATTAATCAAGAAAAAAAAATCAACATTTCATCATCTCCTCAATTCTTCTTATTCAATCATCTTCAATGGTTCGCCATCAAACTTCTCTCGCCATAATCACACTATGTCTTCTCCAATTACTTTCTGGTATTTAATTTAATTTAGTTTAATTTAATTTAATTTAATTTGCTTCTTGTTCATTTTCCCGTATCCCATCCGTGTATTGGGTAAATATATAATAATAATGGGTTTTTTTTAAAAAAAAATAAAAAAAAAAATAAATTTTCAGGAACATTGTCATCAACTTTTACGATCACAAACAAGTGCAGCAACACAATATGGCCAGGCATACTCTCAGGCGCAGGAACCGCACAGCTTTCACCCACAGGCTACTCTTTAGAGGCAGGCCAATCAACTTCAATCTCTGTTCCAGTTTCATGGTCAGGCCGCTTCTGGGCCCGCACTCACTGCACCCAAGATTCCACAACTGGCAAATTCACTTGCCTCACCGGCGACTGTGGCTCCGGCACACTCGAATGTTCCGGTAGCGGCGCTGCTCCTCCTGCCACTTTAGCTGAATTCACATTAAACGGCGCCGGGGGGCTCGATTTTTATGACGTTAGTCTCGTCGACGGCTATAATATTCCCATGCTCGTTACACCCCAAAGCGGAACCGCTGGCAATTGCACGGCAACTGGGTGTATTGTGGACTTAAACAATGCGTGCCCTTCGGAGCTTAAGGTTACAGAGGCGGCTAATGGCGAGGACGTTGCTTGCAAGAGCGCATGTGAAGCTTTTGGTGATCCCCAGTATTGCTGTAGCGGAGCTTTTGCCACGCCTGATACTTGTAAACCCAGCTCTTATTCATTGTTTTTCAAGAATGCCTGTCCTAAAGCTTACAGCTACGCATATGATGATGGCACCAGCACCTTCACTTGTGCTGCTGCCGATTATGTCATCACTTTCTGTCCTGGCCCCAATACCAGGTAACTTTTTTCCTCAAATTTGGATTCAATATTACTACCTGAGTTTTTATGATTTTCTGTCATATTTAATTACATTTTATTTTTCCGACCCGAGATTAAGCGGATGAGGTAAAATGCTCTGAGATTCTTACAAAAAAAAATATATCTTATTTGACAATCAAATCATAAACTCTTTATCACTAAACCATTTACATTTTAATTATTAATATTTATGTGACAAATTTGAATTGAATTTTGTGTTTTCTAATATATTAACGGAAAACGCGGCAAAATTACCGCTGTGACTGTTTTATTTACAGCAAAAGACAGTAGTGATTGGCGGTTTACTAAAACTGTAGCCAACAGAGGGAGATATTTTTATTTGCCAAAAATTGATAAGAGCTTTTGTTTCCATATTGGGTCGGTGGCAGGCAGGGGACCATTTTGTAATCTGCTTGGCACGTTCTATTATTATTTACAAGTTGCTTTCCATTTGTTGTGCAAATTTATATACACACTGATGACGGGTGATTTATTGCTGCAGTTTGAAATCAGCAAATGGGCAATTTCCGGTGGCCGCCAATGTATCGGCCGGCACTTTACAACACAAGATATCGATTTCCATCGCCATTGCCGTAGCTATCCAAGTTGCAATTTGGCGGTTATGGCAACTCCATTGAACCTGCCAAAAGCTACTCTGTTACTATCATCATCCCACTTGCTGCTTCTTTCTTGTTGTTGCTTCCCTTTTGACATATTGGCTTTTTAGGATTATTTTGCTCACTCCTTAGACTCCCTACCTAACCAAGTGGGTCCTGAAAATTTGGACGGCACAGCTTAGAGGCCCAAATGGTCAACTTGCTTGTGACCCTAGCCAGCATCATCTCTTTCTTTTTCAACAATTAAAAAAGAGAGAGAGAGAGAGAGAGATCAGATTCTTGAAATTCTTAATTGAATTCCAGGTGAAAGTTTTGATGGAATTATGATGCTCAAAAGAAGAAAACAAAAGTTAGTGTTTTTTAGCATCAGCTGTCACGTTTCTTGATCTGGAGACACAAAGTGTGACTCGGTGCTTACCATAATCAAGTTTGTTTTTTAGCATTAGATTAATTTGCTTATTGCAATTTTAAAAACTAGATAATTAATTATGAATTTGGGTTTGTAATATTTTGCAACTGTCGTGTCGCCTAATAATGCCAACGATAAATTACTTCACTTTTTTCTTTTCCTTTTGTATATATTCTTGTTATCAGGGATTGGTGACAGTTGCATATTTTTTTTTTCCGTTTTTAATTATATAACATGTGGTGTGGAATTTGCCGTCAATATGTAATTAATTACTATATTCTTACTAAACATCGGATGCCTCTCTTTTGAATTAGTGTCTTATGATATTTATTAAGAATTTATTTCGTGAAAATTTTGGCATCATTTTTATGAGAAATGAAAAAATTGTCAAAATATTAATTTTTTTTTCATTTTTCCCATAAAATATCGAGTTGTTTAAATGGATGGATTCAATTAAGAATATTATCCTTATTATATGATTGAAATATTCTTAATACAACTCCAATCAACTTAATCAATTAATTTCAACGTTATAACATAATTATAAAGGATGAAGATATTTCAACTTAAATTTAAATATTAAAATGTAGTTATTGATTTAAATTAATTTAATGATATATATTTTAAGTTAAAATAACATTTAATGATATCAATTCATCAATCATGTGACTACATGAAATCAATGGTCAAGATTTTATAATGCAACAATGGTACCACATCATTCATATAACAATCAAATAATATCTTGTCACGATCTATATCTTTGTTGTTTCTATCACTATCCAAAAAATAATATCATGCCTATTAAATCTCGAATTATCATTAAATAAAACTGTTTAAAAATTATTTTGTCAAGATGATTTTATTTATTTCATTTAAATTCGAATTTCATGATTTAATGATAAAATTTATAACATTCCAAAAAAAAATATAATTTTTGTGCTGGGTTATGACTGGTGAGTAGTTTATTTGTATGACAGTGGCTTAATTATAAAATTTAAACTAACATGAGATAAAATGTCTTTGGTAATCCAACTGTCAAAAAGCAATAAATGTTCAGAACCACTTGGCTGCACTTTTCATCCATTATTCAATTTGGCATCAGTTGCATTCTTATTGATTCACTGACAAGCGTATTTAACTTATTTATCATATACAAGTAATTCTCTTTTTTCCAAAAAGACGTAGTTTGGTGGTATCAGGTTTAAGATTTCATCTTGAAGTTATGGGTTCGAATCCAATGAATATGTTTATTGTAAGAATCTAAAATAATCGGATATTTTACCTACTCCATTTAAATTCGGAAAAATATAATTTTGAGGTAAAATTTTTCAACCAAAAAAAAAAGAAAAAAATAATTATCTTTTTCAGATAACCTGAGTCCTGAAATATCAAGTTGACAATAATCTCACCTTTTACCTTTTCGTGTTCTGAAGGGTCACAAGCTCGCAATTAAATCTTGGATTGTTTATGATTAAATTAAGATTTAATAACCATTGAATGTTCGCAATTGGTAGAGATTCGTTTAATAAATAAGGATGGACTACATTGATGCTTAGCTTCGGAAAAAAAATTCCTGAATAGATAAGAGATTATGCCAAAGTTTAAACAAATTTTATGTAGATTTTATGCTTCTCTCGTCCTCCAAAATTTTTATAATACAATGATGATACCACATCATCTATACAACAATCCAATAATATCTTATTATAACTCATATTTTAATTGTATAAAAAAATTACTCAACGTTCTCCTTAAATTCAACATGTTTATATTACAATTAAAATCCCAATTCTCCAATTTTTTTTTTTAAATCGTTAGAAACTCCACCGCCAAACCACCAGTTATGTGCTTAAACAGAACAGGTAAAACCCCCGATTGTCCAAAACTCTTACAAGAAACACATTATCTGAATTTGAACCTAGAATCACCTTACACTACTAAGTCACGCATCCCAAGGACTTCTAATTCTCCATTGATTAAGCATACAAACTAAATGAGATTTGCAACAGAATCTGGTCAGGATTCTTCATGTAAACATTGTGAAATTTACAACTTTAAATTAAGTTGATTCACGCAAAATAAAAATAAAAATGTGTTTTTTTTTTTTTTTTTTTTAAATAAGTTTATTGAGAATGATATTGGAGTAAGCTGAAGTGGCCATCGTCATCAACACACTATTTTATGTCAAATTTCAAATGTTATGATGTTGACTAGTCTTAGCTTAGGCTTCATTTAAAACAAGTAACAACTAACCAGCAAGAAAAAGCAGAGGCCTAGTAGAATTACTTAATTATGATCTAATGTTGAGTATTGGATTAATAATTATAAGATAAAATGTGATTTACATGAGACATATGTTAGGTAAAATTTTAATAATCGATTCAATGTTCAGTATAAACTCAACTCGATTTTGAATTTTGATCCGGCCAAGTATTGGAAAAAGTAGGGCAACTAAAAAGTGGGGCCACAATGTTTTCAGGTTTTCATGAATGCATATGGCAACTAGCCAAACTTAGATAAGGTTTTTTTAAGAAACATTTCATTACAACATATCAATATGGTTTGAAAATTGTGAAATTATTTAGCAAAATAATCATATGCATATGTGTATGATGTATCTGTCTACTTCAATCCATAAGGGGCGTGACTTGGTGGTGTACGGTTCAGGATCTCACATTGAGGTCCTGAGTTCGAATCCAGAGAGTGTGTTTCTTGTAAGAACCTCAGATAATCGGAAGTTTTACATGCTCCGCTTAAATCCGAAATAGATGATTTGACGGTGAGATTTCCAACGATTTAAAAAAAAAACTGTCTATTTCAAGTACATATCATGTTTTTAACTCAATGAATGAAAATGGTTAATTTGTGTCAAATGGGATGTAGCTTTTTCTTTTTTTATTTTTTTTTTTAATCTTGAATGAGAAAAAGTGTTGCATAAAGAAGTCGAAGATTAATTAAGGTGGCTGTTAATGGATAAGGTCATTAGACTAATTAATCAAAGTTTTCTAAAGGCACAAATATGTGTTGTGGGCTGTGAGTGGAATAAGCAACTGCTATTGGTGGGCTGTAAAGCTGAAGCTTCTTTTTTATTAATTTATTTTTTTCTTTGGGTTCTGAGCAAGTCTTTTAGATTGTCCAAAGAAGCCCACAATTTCAGGGGAGTCGTCGTCTTATTGGCTAGCATTAGTTGCATTCCTTTATTATTCCATCCCCATTGATTTTTTTTGTCTTTTTATACTCAAAATAATACATTTTAAATATATATTTTGATATTTTGAAATTTTAAAATTTTAAAATTATTTTTCCGAGCACAAAAAAATAAAAATTTATGCTGAGAGAGTGTTTAGGGGTGCAACTATCATTATTTATTGGCAAGTACACTAAGTCATCAAAGCAAAGGCTTCTCGCTTCTAGGATGAACAAATGAACCGGGTTTGAAAAAAATCATCTCTAAAGTTAAGTGTCGTTTATTAATATTTAAAAAATTCAATTTATTAAATTTTGAATTGATATTATTATTGTGTTTTTTAAGCCTGAATTAAAAAAAAACACTTAAAATGTGATTGGGTGTTTAAAATCCAGACTATTTATCAACCCCAATATTATTAAAATCGGACCGAACAAGGCGGTTGAACCGGCCGTGAGTCAAGTCCTAAAAAAATCAGTTAAAATCGATCAAAATCAGTGAATCGGACCGAATTGATTCAAATTTTTTTTAAAAAAAACTTAAAACTTAAAACAAAAAATTAAAACTTAATACTTTTTATAAATTTAATCAAATAAAAATATTTATAACATCAGCCGGTTGATTTTTTCGAAACGATTCAGCCATCTGAACTAGTGACTAATTGAAATTTTTTAGATCACCGATTCGATTATGAAAACACTTAACAACCCTACTCACTTCCCATCACCCAGCTACTTGGATAAGCCACTGCATTTTCCGTTAAACCCACATGCTAAAATCTTTGTGACAAGCTTTGAGAGATTGCTTCCATGTCACTGAATGCTGATCCATTTTTGCTTCAATTAGAAGCACTTATTCATTCTTTCAGGGTCTCAAGTTAACTTTGTTGAAGATTATTGGTTTAAACCCTTCAAGATAAAGTTGATTGAACTTTGAAAATTCTTAGACAATTTGGGGATTGATGATCAAGAAATGAAGAAGAAAGTAAACAAAAGGCACTACCAAGTAACCATATCTTGATAAGGCAACAAAACTAAAGCCATTTCATACAACTTTTCTTCCTCCAATGCTGCTTCCCTTTTAAAAATCTACTGCCCTCCTTCAATTTGAAGTTTTGTTGAAATATGTTCTATAAATTAATGAAAATTTTAATTTATTAATAATATAATTTTGATTTGTTTCCGTTAAAATGAAGAGCATATAACACAAGTGAAAATTAAATTCGACTCCAATTGAATCAATATTCATGCTACACAAGCGTCTGTTATTTATTTATTTTTGTTGGAATTGTTGGAAATCCCGCCGCCAAACCACCCATTCCGGGCTTAAGCGGAGCAAGTAAAACTCCTGACTGTCTCAGACTCTTATAAGGAACACACTTCTTAGATTCGAACTCAAGATCTCAAAATGAGATCCCGAACCCTACACCACCAAACTACGTTCCCTGTGGACGAGAGCGTAATGTTATACCTACAAGCTTTAACACCTTTATCGTATTCAATTCTTATTCTTCATCCTTTCTCATCACTATTACACTATAAAGTCTTATATTACAGTTGCATCCTTTGAGTGAGTATCATTTTTCATCATTGCTTGTATAATACAAAGCCTTTTGCCTTGAAACGAGTTAACAAATTAAAATCAAAACTTAACAAACAAAGCTTCTGCAAACCCTTTTCAGAAATTACAGTATTTTCATATAATGTAGTGGGATGACGCAAAACTTTAATAAAGAAACGATTAATCGGATGCAGAAAAAGAAAAAAAAATTGCAAAAGATGGATGAAGCTTGTTAAGAAGATATAAAGTTAAAAAATATTATCCACATGCATGGGATACTTTACACGGCATATTTAATTTAAGGCATAGATTTTATGGAGATGATCCCAAGATGTGGATGGGACATGGAAGTGTCCATTTACAAAGTAATAGAATTATCTAAGCTATTAGTCTCCTTATTGATATGCCGTCTCAACTCTTATTTCACATTTCTGATAAGTTTCATCAAGTTATCATTATTACATTTTTACAGGACAGAAAAATATGTGATGTATCCCCCTTTGTAGGGTCTAATTTCGGTACATAATATACTGATTTGAAATTATCGAAAGGATATACATGGTGTCGATTGGTTATGACGGTCCCCATAAATCATCCCTAAATTTTTTTTTTCGACATGAAATTGCAGTTATTAATTTCTTACTTATTTTTCAAGATTCTATGGATTTTTTTTTATCTTTTTTATCCTTTTAGATATTGGGATTAAACCGCAATTTCTTTATTTTATTTAATGTATTAAGAGTATTTTTATTATTATGTTATAATAACTCCAATTACCTTTTTGATAATTTCGTGTTTTAGGGTTTAAAATGAAAGTGTAAATGTCATAATTTTTGTTTTTGTTTTAATCTTATATTCAACGAAACATATTATTCATTTTTTCCCTCCATTTCGTCGAAATATCTTATGATTAATAGTTCAGGAGCCTTAAATTTGATTAAATGTTCATTTAATTGTTAACGATGATCTCAAATCATAAAACAGTCAATTCAGTCACACTCAAATCTTTGTACAATTTTTGTTCTTTGTAACAATTGCATCCTTTTGCATTCTTACACACTCCAACTGCAATTTCACAAGCCAATGTTGGCTTTTAGCAGAAGATATTGCAGCTAAAAATATGGAATATAATTAATGATAATCAGATTTTGATATGATTTTGTTGACCGAATGAGGAGGGTCAAGGGCATGCTTGCTAGTTCAATAACTTGATGGTTATTAGTTCAGAGCTGGGTCCATAATCCCTCTGAAATGGGAAACCCAGATGGATGGAAGTGCAAATGTATAGGATTTGAAACCATGCATGGCTCATCACCTACAAGAACTTTAATTTGATAACAATGGCATGCATTTGATTATTTTCAATTAGAAAGCTAGACCCACTAGAAAGCTAAAAAAGAGTAACTTGTTGTTTGATCAGAAAGATATTTGAACTGAACTCCCATCCCATGTGAATTTGTAGTATGTTTCTGAAGATAGAGTTGAAATATATATATGAAGATTGTGAATGTCAATTCAGACACAACACAACACCAGTACTGTCCACTGCATGTGGAATTGTTGGCAATCGACCTTTTCCTCTTATCTTCAAACTTTTCTGATAAAAATTGCTTGGTACGTAACATAATCCTCCCAAAACACCATGTGATTTGCTTTCTCTTTTCCATTAATCCCCCCTGGTTAAGCAATGTTATTGTAACGCCGTCTCTTAATGGAACTCGCAAAAACACCGTTAATCGAGACACTCGGCTCTCCAGTGTTAACTAGTTGGATTTGAATAATTGATTTTGAATTTGGTTATGAGTCGAGTTTTTATAAATTATGATCTGTAAGTATTAAATAATAATTTAAATATAACTGAATTTTAACTATATATTTTTATTAAAATACACATGATAGAAAATTATAGAAATTTAATACAACTCAGCTTCTTACTAGAACCATATGCTAATTTGTTTTGATACAAAGGGTAAGGGACATGACCAACTGTTTAGCGGACAAGTGTTACATAATGTGAATTGTGTCGAATAATTTAGCTTGCCCGAGGCTCACTCTCTGAAAATGTTTAATGAAAAACATGCAATTTAGTAATTCAGTGACAAAAATAGCTGTCCCAAGGGGTGTGATTTGATGATATAGGATTAACGATTTGGCTTTTAGGTACTGGGTTCGAATTCAGAGGTGTGTTTTTTTGTAAGAGTCTTGAGTAGCCGTGAGTTTTACTTGCTCCGCTTAAGCTGGGTAGGGTGGTTTGACGAGAGTTTTACATGCTCCATTTAAGCTGGATAAGATGATTTGACGGTGAGATTTCCAATATTTCAAAAAAAAAAAAAAAAAGTGACAGAAATAGCTTCGCAGACAATTACAAAGTATGCAAATAACAAGTACACCACTCAATTGTTACGATGCAAAGTACTTCAGAGAATACAGAGAGAAGCTAAAAGTACTCAAAACAACAACAACAAAAAAAAAAGTAGCAGATTTTGGCCCAAGTCCCCATTGGTAGTTTGAGTGGACCTTACCACAGACCATCAAGAAGTGCAAGCTTGTTCTGATTTTCTTTCGTCCGCTTATAAATATTAAACCGATGGTCAAGATTCCCCACCATTCCCTCCCTTTCCAGTCTCATCCTCTTTCCTCCACTCTTTTCACAAAACAAAAACAAAACAAAAATCGAAAGAAAAGAGTGAGGGGGAACAAAAATTTATACAAATAAGAAAAATTAAACATTCATTTCACAGAAGTTGCCATGGCCAATTTCTCCAACCACCCCCATTGTTACACTATATTGACCCTCAGCCTTGCTCTTCTCTTCAGTTCAAAAGGTTACTAAAAATGAAAAAATTTACATTATTTCATTAGTTTTCACAATTTAAATTAACAAGCTTGTAATTTGTTATATCAAGTGTCCTGTTAATTTTGTTTTTGTTGCAGAAGTAACGGCAGCTACATTCACATTCGTGAACAAATGCGAGTACACGGTCTGGCCTGGAATTCTCGGCAGTCCAAAACTGGACAGCACTGGCTTTGAACTTTCAAAGGGCACTTCACGTTCTTTCCAAGGTCCAACAGGCTGGTCCGGTCGGTTCTGGGGCAGAACCGGCTGCAATTTCGACAGCTCATCAGGCCGCGGCTCCTGCGCCACTGCCGACTGTGGCTCCAACCAAGTTGAATGCAACGGAGCAGGCGCCACCCCACCTGCCACCTTAGCCGAATTCACCCTCGGCTCCGGCTCATCACTAGACTTCTACGACGTCAGCCTCGTTGACGGCTATAATATCCCCATCATTGTTGAAGGGAATGCAGTATCAGCCGGTGCTTGTGCGACCACTGGATGTGTTAGTGACTTGAACAGAAGCTGTCCCAATGAACTCAAAGTTCAAGGCGCGTGTAAGAGCGCCTGTGAGGCTTTTGGTAACCCTGAGTACTGCTGTAGCGGCGCGTATAATTCACCCGCCACTTGTAAGCCGTCCATGTACTCGTCCATTTTCAAGAACGCTTGTCCGAAATCTTACAGCTATGCCTATGATGATGCTACCAGTACTTTTACATGCAATGGTGCTGATTACACTATCACATTTTGTCCGAATTCTCCAAGGTAAGTTAATTTTTCTTCTTCATATTTTGTTTCTTCATTTTAAAGCTTAAGTTGGTCAATTGTGTTGACATTTTTCAATATATTGGATGCAGTTTGAAGTCGGCTAGTAATTCTAATTCATCTCCGAATGGATCAGAGACAGGGTCTGGGTCGGGTTCAGAATCGGATACGGAGCCTGTACAGGCTGATTCATTTGCTGCTAGTTCATGGTTAGCAGAGCTGGCCGTTAATGGAGATTCAACAAGAACCCATCCTTCATTCGCTCTGCAATATGCTATTGTTTTGTCCATTTCTTTCTTTCTCCTGTTCTTACAATTGTAGTTTCACATGTTATTACAAAGAGACTAAGGAGAAAGCACCGACAGGAACATTATGGTGATCATCTCTTTGTTTTCTTTTTTGCCTAGATAGGAAGAAAAATGACAAAAATTTAGCATATTTAATGTTTAAATAGAAATGATTATTAATATGTAAAGCATTTTCTTTTTTAGAAATAGAATGTTTTTAATTTCAGCCTTTGCTTCTTTTTTTAAGCTTATATTTTGGAGTTAGTGTTACTGTTAGACTCCAGCCTCTCTTTCAACGGTGACTTTAGTGTTCCTTAACTTTGAATTTAGACCAAAATTAAGTACTTCCAAATATACGAAAAATTAATTTCCACTATAACAAGAAGTTAAAAATAAATTTCTTTTAAACCTTTTATATTCTACACGCTATTCATTTTTTTCCCCTATAATTCCAATGCCACTTTCTCTTATTAAAAAAACACATAGAGAGTATTAGATTTTTTTTTTGTTTTTTTTTTTGCTTAAAAATTTGTTTATGGAAGCTAGGAGGTTTTGTTGATTTTTCAAGCGTCATAATCATTTATAATATCAAAATTTTTATTTATTTTAATAAAAAAACTCATCTATAGAACCCACAAATTGAATATGATTCCTTTCATTATTCCTTTTCATAATTGAATATTAGGGCAAATGTTTGTGCTTCAGTTTGGTGGATGTGTGGGGTGTCCAAAGCACGCTTTTAGCTTTTTTTAAGCTGTGTTTACCAGTAGAGAGATTTATTTTTCCCGGCCACTACCAATAGTCATGGTATAAACATGTTATTTTTATTATTGAAATAAATATGAAATTAATTTCAAATTTTCAAAAATTTCATGTTTATTGACAGAATTTGCATGTTTAATAATTAAAATTACATATTTTAACCTAAAAGTATTGGATGCCGTTGGAGTACTACAGATGTGCCCATTTTTTCCAGGCATAATTTGATTGGATACAGTAAAACGCTTTCATGATCTTTTTAGACATGTTGGTCCCAATCAATTTTTTTTTTTTGACAGTTGCAGGTTTAACAGCATTATGCAGATATTTTAACACTATTTGTGATATTTTTTTAAAGGAGAAATAAGGGGGCGCACTTGGATATCAATTTGACAAAATAATCATAGCTTTATTAAAATAATATTTCTTGCTAGCATTTCAACATAAAGATTAATTGATGAATTAAGAATTGATTAGAAGCAAAATCATGATCAAATCTCAATCATCACCTCTTATCTCCACTCCCACACGTCATTGTCATACCAAATTTTCGTTTCCTCCTATCATATTATATGTAAAATCTGTTTGACAAAATGAAATGTGAAAGCACTTAAATTTGGGAAAAAAGAAGATTTTTTTTTTCTTTTAATCAAATAAAAAGTCTCTGATTTCGCTATCAATTCTACCAAATTTGTGAAGCTGAACAGTCTTGGACAGGTCGATGTTAGAAAATTGAGGAATCATTTACTGTTCTTGAAAGAAATAAAGTTAGAGAAGCCAATATAAGTATGACCCAAAATGTCCCCAAGGGCATGGTTTGGTGGTACAGGCTTCAGGATCTCACATTGAGGTCATGGGTTCGAATCCAGTGGGTGCGTTTCTTATAAAAGCATGAGACAACAAAGGGTTTTACCTGCTCCGCTTAAGCCCGGAAGGGATGGTTTGGCAACAGAATTCCAACGATTCCCAAAAAAAAAAAAGTATGATCTAAAATGGCCATCAAAAGGGACTATACATGATGCTTCAATCAGGTGAATGCTAAGAGATGATTCTTCAAGGAAACATACCTGCTTTTTTGTTGAAGATAAGAAGAATACAATCTCTTTTTGGTGATGCTTCCCCTTTTAGCTTTCTCCAAACGTTTACCGCACCATGGAACATTAAGCTGATACAAGGAAAATTCAAGTTTATTAGAGTTCAAACAAGATTTTGCACAAAATATTAATGTATTACCATACAGAAGTGTCAAATTCATTTTGTCAATTACACTAATCACAGTCACTAGCATAGTTGCCATGGCACTCGTCACATTAAGTAAAAATCAGTTACAATTGATACCTTCAACTAATACATGTATATGTATAGAGATAAAGTATTTGTCCAAATGTGTCGTGGTGGTTAGCGATAATAATCTGAATAATAATCTTAATATGGAGAATGAATGACATAAACAGGCAAACAGTTCAAATGACAAGCTATAGAAGAGTAAATGGAAGGTGGCTCGATTTGATTAAACAAACAAAAAAAATATACAATCCAAGAACAAAATCATTCGATTCAGCCACTGAAGCAAATAAATTGAGGTAACAAATTACAAGTAACACAAACACAGAATCTGTATCAAACTCATGCAAATGCTGCTTCCACCCATGGGAGAAGAAACAATGCGAGGGCAACAGTCATTCCATTTAACAATAAAGCATATTAGTGACCGTTGCCATCAATCATCATGCACTTTGTTTACCCTAGTTGCTTTCAGATTATTTTTAATAACCAATCAAGTCAAATTCCACAGAATCAATTACAATAATCTTGTCGATGCTAAGTTATATTCTCATGATCTAACCTTTATTCTTCAAAACAGTGGATCTTCCTTTAGTATTCAATCCTCTCTATTAGGACTACTGTACGACAATGTGATGATGCATCATTAATAACACAAACTTTCAAGGAAACTAACAAGAATTATGAAAACAATGTTGGTTATTTGGTTAAATGTGTTCCTCATGTGAATATATAATCAAAAAGCATTCAGCAATTTTTCCACTTCCATGTGAATGGTAGTTTACTTGATTCACATAGCATCAGATAGCGTTTGACGTTGCTCTATGTCACGGGCCAACTTTTTCCTTAACGGAAAAAGGGCTCGTGCGGCACTTACCACGGTCCCGTCCCGTGTAAGTCAGCCTATCTCCAGCCTCCTCTCCCAAATTCTCATTGTTGGGGAGGGAACAGAGCCGTAATTTTATTGATTTATGAAAGCTCACAAGCTATCTCAATGCTTACACTTGCGGGCCCGGTCAACACCGGGACCCGACACTCGAATAGCACAACCGGATATAAAATATGGCATTTTCCTGCCAACTCAATCTCGACAATCCATCATTGTCCCAACGTTGTCTAAGGGCGAGAGGGTTCACGGCTAAAGCCCCAAGACCACCGAAGCCCCCTTGGCCCTTCCCAAGGTTCACCTAGGCTTCCCCCCCTAAGGAGGTTTTAAAGACATTGCACATGTCTCACCAGTATACGCACCTAGCGCTTGAGTTGTCACACCCCCCTCTAAAATCTATCTTAAGAGGAGTTTTCAGGAACTCTTCCGGGCATTCAGTAAGCCACCATATAAGCGACTTTGGGTTAAAATCTCGTCCCTAAATGAGCTCGTCTTGATGGGTTTCCACAACACCCCCACTTTAGCGGAAAAGACCCAAAAGTGGCCTACTGCCAAAATCTCCCGACAAATCTCGGAATCCAACTCTGGGGCTGAAGTTTTCCCAGTACAAGTGACCATAAGATTCACTTTGGACCTTGGTCCCACTCGATTCGACACCCCGGGTCGTTAGCTCCTTCACAATGCACCGATTTAGGCTAACGACTAGCGGCAAGCTAGCGTATCTCAAAATCTCCCGCCAAACTTCCGAACGGGACCCCACGGGTGAGAACTTCCCAGTACATCCACCCCTAAGAGATACTTAGGGCTTGGAGCAAGCTCAATCCGGCATTCCGAAATATAGGTTCCTTCACAACGCTGCACAACTAGGCCAGCTCCTAGCGGCAAGCGAGCCCGTTTCTAAATCTCCAGGCAAACTTCCGAATAAGGCCTCACGGATGGAAACTCACCAGTACAAGGGTACGTGAAGGGTACATATAACCCTTAACGACCTTAAAACGATGTCCCGAAACATGAGCTCCTTTGTAAAGTGATTGCACGTCCTAGTCTGATCCTAGGACCGTGACACTCTCCCCCACTTCATTCATCGTCGTCCTCGACGATGGCATAACTTGAGGGTTAAGATTGTAACATCCTCCCCCACTTCATCCATTGTCGTCCGCGACGATGGCACGACTTGAGGGTTAGGATTGTAACATCCTCCCCCACTTCATCCATCGTCGTCCTCAACGATGGCAACTCAAGTTGTATCTGTCACGAATCTCTTCCGATCCTGGGACCTGTGTGTTATGGGCCCACAAGGAAGACATTGAAACCACATTCATATGTCAATGAATGGAATCACATGTCTATGTTAGCCACATTATCCAATGCTATATCGAAATGGGCACACAATATCCAAACACAACAACATCATATACGCTTTTCGTACATAAGTCTTGGTTTCTGATATAATGGCTCAACTTCGGCACTAGGCACAGGTTTACCATTTTTGACGAAATCTCCAACTTCTGTAACTTACCACAATATGGGTTTGATATTATCTCCATACATGTTTGGGAACTCTTTTATTCTCGTACATGTTAGGATTATCAATTCCACACATTGTTCACATCTTCTTGGAATCCCCATCGTAACGCACACAGTGAAGACATTGCAATGTCATTTATCTCAACGAATGAAATTACATGTCCACGTTTGTAACATCATGCAACTTTATAAAGAATTGGGCACATAATATCTAAACACAAAACATCATATACACTCCCGTACATGAGTCTTTGTTTTGACATAATGGCTCAACTCTGCCACTAGGCACAAGTTCCCGCATATGGTTGGATTATCAACCCAACACACAATTCGTACAGCTTCTAGGAATTCCCATCATTACCTGTGGAACAACTCCACACACGTGATTGTGTATTAGTTTTCGTGTCCAGTCTCAGTCACAACTCCATACAAACTCTCGTGCATGAGTGTTTCTGATTTCGGTTACTACTTTCTACACGCTCTTGTATGCGAGTTTACAATTCTGATTCAGCAACTTCTTACAAAAAGCTCCATACACTTAAACGTGAATGGGTTTTGATAAAAACAAAGGGTTTTTGTTCATTTTGATTATGAATAGATCGGTTGTTCACTTCACCCTGGCCCCCTGCCTACCTGTTATTCAAGGCGCTCGGCGTAGCACATCGGGTTTCCCGAAGATGAACACGCACCCGATCCACAATTAGCTTATGGTGGAGCTAATTTCCCATTAGTCCCCTCTTGGACACACACAGTTGCTCTCATATCACTAGCAACTATCTCATTCTCATACTTAACTCTGGGTCACTTGCTCTGTCATGAGCTTCTCAATTGTCTCGATACTCAACTGTCGCAGATAGAATTGTTTCCAACTTCTATCATTCCCACGACCACTCTTGGTCTTCTCGCATTAGTACACTTAGGCACCAAGCCAACTCGTACTACTTTCTCGGGTGTTTCCCACCCCACTTTTGGCACCCTAGCCAATTTTACGCTGACTCGCAAGGTCATTTTTATGAAACTTTGTTCGACATAAGATCACTTCCTTGAAGTAATCACCATTCTCAAACTCACTCCAAAGCCAAAGTCACATATCTGGCCCATTACCCGTGTAACTCGTACATACACTCTCATTTCGACTACTCGTAGTCGCATTATGTCACATGCATTCTCCAAAATGCAAGCACCTCGGCCCTTTCGGGACCACACTCACATCTCTCGCAATTCCAATTTTCATGCAACCCTTGTGCAACTCATTGCACCTCCAACTCGTAAGGCACTCTACCTTTACGAGCAACTCGATATGTTACCAAGATAATTCAACCTTGGTCTCCCACACAATCATTACATAACCAACACAATGGTTATCACATTCCATAAGGATCTTTGGAGATACCTGACTCATTTCAGGCTCACTCCCCCACTTTTACTTTGGCCTACCTCAAGCCATCACACTTTCGTTGGCATCCCCACTCACGGGAATCCACACAACTCGTTACTCGTAGCTTTAAGCTAATGGCATTCCTAATCACAGGAATCCAAACAACTCATTTCTCATAGTCTTACGAAGGCTTTACTCATAAAACCTTTCCAAAATACTTACACGAACCATCGGGTTCACACTCGGTCCTTGACATTGCCTCACACAAGAGGACTACACATCTCGACTCTCTATCACATCCTGGCACTCAACTGCCATGGGAAAAGGGTCTCACGTCCTCTTTTGGACCCCACAAAACTTCAACCAACCCCACATCGGGTTCTCATGAACGCATATATTCTTGCCAATATCACATCGGCCCTCTCGTGATGTTACTTATACATCCCAAATATGTCTCACACCTTCACGGTGTATAGACCATTTGCTTGTCTCTCGTAGACAAGTTCCACATCCATTTCGGGTCTCTCCCGAACATTTTGGCTTCACCCGAGCCAACCTCGTATACAACTAGCATTTCTCAAGTGTTCTCATATCGTCTCACATCAATCCATCTCAATTTAGGATTTTCACTTCTCTACGTGCATCAACACGCACTCTCCCGGCTTCCTCTCGAGCCGTTTCTCTACCGAGGCTTCACAATAGCCTAACGATGTTCACAACGTCTCTATAACATCTACTCACATCCGTAGACATTCCATTTGCCCAACCTAGGGCTCTGATACCAACTGTCACGGGCCAACTTTTTCCTTAACGGAAAAAGGGCTCGTGCGGCACTTACCACGGTCCCGTCCCGTGTAAGTCAGCCTATCTCCAGCCTCCTCTCCCAAATTCTCATTGTTGGGGAGGGAACAGACCCGTAATTTTATTGATTTATGAAAGCTCACAAGCTATCTCAATGCTTACACTTGCGGGCCCGGTCAACACCGGGACCCGACACTCGAATAGCACAACCGGATATAAAATATGGCATTTTCCTGCCAACTCAATCTCGACAATCCATCATTGTCCCAACGTTGTCTAAGGGCGAGAGGGTTCACGGCTAAAGCCCCAAGACCACCGAAGCCCCCTTGGCCCTTCCCAAGGTTCACCTAGGCTTCCTCCCTAAGGAGGTTTTAAAGACATTGCACATGTCTCACCAGTATACGCACCTAGCGCTTGAGTTGTCACACCCCCCTCTAAAATCTATCTTAAGAGGAGTTTTCAGGAACTCTTCCGGGCATTCAGTAAGCCACCATATAAGCGACTTTGGGTTAAAATCTCGTCCCTAAATGAGCTCGTCTTGATGGGTTTCCACAATACCCCCACTTTAGCGGAAAAGACCCAAAAGTGGCCTACTGCCAAAATCTCCCGACAAATCTCGGAATCCAACTCTGGGGCTGAAGTTTTCCCAGTACAAGTGACCATAAGATTCACTTTGGACCTTGGTCCCACTCGATTCGACACCCCGGGTCGTTAGCTCCTTCACAATGCACCGATTTAGGCTAACGACTAGCGGCAAGCTAGCGTATCTCAAAATCTCCCGCCAAACTTCCGAACGGGACCCCACAGGTGAGAACTTCCCAGTACATCCACCCCTAAGAGATACTTAGGGCTTGGAGCAAGCTCAATCCGGCATTCCGAAATATAGGTTCCTTCACAACGCTGCACAACTAGGCCAGCTCCTAGCGGCAAGCGAGCCCGTTTCTAAATCTCCAGGCAAACTTCCGAATAAGGCCTCACGGATGGAAACTCACCAGTACAAGGGTACATGAAGGGTACATATAACCCTTAACGACCTTAAAACGATGTCCCGAAACATGAGCTCCTTTGTAAAGTGATTGCACGTCCTAGTCTGATCCTAGGACCGTGACACTCTACATCATCCTTTAGGGGGACGGTCTTTGTTTACTCATTGACGGCTATAAGGGAAGTAAAGTGCAACTTTGATGCTCAAAAGAAGATAAGGAATCTCCTATAAAAAGTTTCAGTGCACTCATCTATATTAAGTTCAAAAAGGAAAATCATAATAAATTAAATCAATCAAAGACAGCATCTGTGTGCTTTTAACTCCGATTGGCAAACCATAAATCAATAGGACCTACGTGCTGTAGTGATATATGGGGCCCTTTTTTTAGACCACTTTAGCATACTTGGCAAGTGTTGGCACCCCATCTGCAACTAAATAATATATTATTTGTGCCCCTATATCACTAAAATCAACTAAAGATTTCCAGGGAAGCTGCATCTAATTGCCTCAAAAATTTGCAGATAATGCAATAAAAATAAGCTCTAAAAGTTCAGTGTGCAATTCTGACCAATAATGGGATCAATCATCTTTATTGTAGCTGGGCCAGGACTCATCTCCATTCATGAACATCTGATGACGCTTCCAAACTTCAGCATCATAGTTCTCCATTATGCTAAAATGCAAATGATTTTCTGCAATTTCCTCTAAAAACTTGTCCAACGAGTCACCTCTTTTAGGGCTAAAAAATATAGCTTCAGAGAGGCCCATCTTTTTTCAACGAGAATTTGATCATTTGGGCAAGGTCTTTGTGGAACTCCTTAAAAAAAGTGCTGCCAAATGACATGAGTTGAGAAGATTAACTTATCTCAAAAGTGAGAAATTTCAGTGTGTGCTTGCATGTGCCACTACAAGAAGGCGAAATTTTATTTCGCCACTGAAAGTGCGACACAAAAGCTTTTAGTGGCAAATTATATTTTCGCCACTGATTTCGCCACTAAAAAAAAATTTAGTGGCGAAATACTATTTCGCCACTAAATTTTAGCCACTAAAAGCCAGTTTTGTTGTAGTGTGCATGTGCTCATATATTGCATGCTAGGTACGAGTTCTTTTTGTCAACTAGTGAAGAAAACTTAGATAGCTCAACATCTCTGGGCCACTAAATTTTTTTACTGATGAATAAGCAAGGACTTTGTGGAATTCCTTAAAGAAAGTGCTGTCAAAATGACGTAAAAGAGGCTAAACTTATCACAAAAGTGACAAAATCACGTCAGTTTTGCTTGGACATGTTTGTTCATGCATTGCATACTATGTACAAGGGACTTTTGTCAAGTAGTGAAGAAAACTTAGGCCAGGCAATAAAAATTGTAATCGACAACAAGCTTTTCTTGTTCAAACACCTCATAACTCGATTAAAAAAGTTGAATGTGAAAGAACAAGGTACTAAAAATGCATATTTTAAGTGAAACTTATCCTAAAAGTGAGACAATCATGTCATCCCTATCCTAAAAGAGAAGAATCATGTCATCATGGGTTGCAAGTGTATGTATCATGCATTATGTACTATCTAAAAAAGCAATTTGTCAAGATTTGGATATCTTGATCCTTGACCTATACTGTCAAAGGCGGTAGGCGGGACAAAGAGTTTTGGTAGTTCAACTTGCAAGTGTTGCCTAAGCGCCACTTGTGACTAGTCAAAAGGAGAGTTGACTAGTCAAACATGTATAATTTTATCTAATATATAAAGAGTCATAACTTAAAATACTTAAGCGGCTGTTTGAAAAATCGCCACAAGCGTCGCTTAGGTTGTGCCTTTAACAACATAGATCTTGACATTAACTTGACGTCTCCAGGCCATTAACAATTGTAACTGTCGGAATTAGGAAAATAATAAATTAGGTTGATTGCTAGAATAATTAGTATTTGTGTGTAATATTTACTTTCTTAATATGTTGTATTCTCATGGCTATATAAAGTCATATCTTGTAAATACTTTATCAAGAAATATAGAAGTATTTTTTCTCTACTTCTCTACAGTAACCAACAAACAAGATTTCAATTTGTAAAGTTAGTGATAATAAAAATCATGTAGATGAGTATGTAGTATGTTGTCTGCATATGAAAGTTGGGTTGGAGTTGGACCCATCATGACATCCCTATACAAAAGCCATTCAACACCGCCTTTATCCAATGGTAAGGAAAACAAAAACTGGGCAACCTAAAGCACTCTGTAACATGATTTAATGCAGTAATAGTAAATAATCATTTAATTTAATCCAAATATGATGATTCTCTTTACGGTATTTGGAATTTAAAGAGAGCATGATGCATACTGTATTAAATTGGAAACAAACACTACAGAATAGGAAATACCAGTCAGTTGTAACAATGAACATCAAAAGTGTTGACGAAATTTGAAAAATCATATTGGTTCCAATGAAGTGTCATAGACTTCACAGTTGCGCCACCAAATACTCTGGAATTGGCATCTATGTTACGCTGAATATCTGTTATGAACCAAAAGACAAGCGAGGATGGGGTTGCTTCTGTAATGGATAGTAAGAGACAGCAAAAAATGGCATTCAGTGCGACCAAGGAAACCAAGTAAAACAATTATAAAGAGAATTACCAATTTCACATTCTTCCGTTTACACAATTAACTGCACAACCAAAGAGCTAAATCAATGACAAGACTGGGTGAAGACTCCCCAACCAATAAATAACACATCAAATGAACACAACAGAAAAACCACTTGACAATTCCAAAAAAAAAAAATGGTAAGTGGTAACAGAGACCCCATACCTAAAAGATTTTTCACAGCACTCCAGTGGCTTAAACCTGATTCTAGGATTGGCATTATTTACTCGGCTCAAGCAATTTACATTGCAGCAGTTAATTGCGAAATTATTGCCATACAAATACAACCCTGGCTAATATGATTATAGAATTTCACAAAACATTTCAACTTCTTGGAATTGCAAAAGGGAATCATACATAATACATCCAGCTACAGCATTAAGGGGTAAATGCAGTCTATTACAAACCCAAATTGAAGGGATTGGTCCTCACTTCTACATCCCTCAGCACATTGCCACGTCAGCATGAAAGCTTCAATGTAATCGAATGAGAGTAGGTTCAGGTTTTGTCACACGAGGAATTATGAAATCACTACCTGAAGGGAAGATAGTCAAACATTTGAAGTCGGATGATTTGGCAAAATGGAAGTTGCATAAATATACAATGAGAAATATATCATATGTGAAAGTTCGATTTTACACAAAGTTCTGACCCTATGCGGAAATAATCACAATTAATTGAGACAAGTCCTAATTAATGTGTCTATGGAAAATCAACTACCAACCACCATATCCAACAACAATAAATTCCACAATATTAATTTAATACGAAATGTAAATTGCGGAAAGGTAAATCAATCACACAAAATCAACACAATAATTTTGGTGACGAAGTGGAAAACTCTTCCGAGTAAAAAACCACTCCGGGTATAGGCTACCACCCGAATCCACTATATCGAGAAATAACTTACAGCGATGGTCAAGACCTATGGTGGCAACTCCACCGACTCAAGTACCTCTATACTGCAAGAACTCAAGGAACTCCTCAAGCCCGCGACCCACGGTTTTCTTCAGAACCTCTGAAGTCTCTGAGTAGATTATATCACCAATTGACGCCGGAACTCCGACTACCAAACTTCCTCCTAAAGAACTCTAAAGGATTAGGGAATTTGGGTTAAGTTGTGTTGAAGGTTTATCAAAGAATGGATTTCACCATTAACAAAGAAGACATAAGATTCAAAGAGTCTTCAAGGTGAAATCAAAGAGAGTTGAAAGCTTTGAGAGTATTTGGCTCAATAGAAATATGCTTCAACACCAGAGAATGGCGGCTAAGGGTTATATTTATAGGTAGGGTGAAAACCTAGGGTTTTGCAGGCCAAAAACGCGTCCAGATCGCATTCGCGTTCGAACGGTTACTAGAACGAAACACGAACGCGCCCTTTCTGTGAAGACTCGTTCGAACGCCACTCGAACGCACAACGAACGGATGCTCTCTGGAATGATCTCGTTCGAACCCCACAAGAACGTGCTTCGAACGTTTGCTCTCTGGAATGCTCCCGTTCGAACCCAATAGAGAACGTGCCACTAACGCCACACGTTCGAACCCACAAACGAACGCAGCACTAACGCCAATCGTTCGAACACTGCAACGAACGCACCACGAACGTATGTCTGATGCACAGCAGCCAAAACCCAGTCCAATTGCACAAAGATCTTCACGACATATTACAACTCAATTGAACTTATTTTGTCACGGACACATGCCAATAAAATGGAACTCACAATCTCCCCCTTTGGCATTCCGTGACAAAATACTACCTAATACAAAGACTACGGTAATAGACCCAAAAAGCAAATAGTCAACTGTCAACCATCAAAACAGTGACTTATTACAAAAGGACTCGATCTAACACCTAACAAAGTAGTCTTGAAAACAATACCGCCTTAGCAACAAACCTGTTTACCTGAAACATCCACAGACAACAATATACCGTGAAAAGCATTGAGATTATCAAGTATAACATAAACAGGTAAATCATTTTTCTCCCCCTTAATATGAACTCCCCTTAAGAACAGATATTAAGATATTACCAATACTCCCCCTTTTTGTCACGAAATGACAAAGCATGCATACATCAAGAGAAACAACAAACATATATTAAAACTTACTCCCCCGCACAAACAGGCACACAAATACATCATAAGAGTAAATGGGAAGCAAGTAACCAAAAGCAATAATCGTAAGCATGCATCAGTGATAGACAAGAAGAGAAGAAACATTCAAGACATAATATTTTCATTAAAAAGACAAATGTTTGCAAAACATCTCATAAACAACCAAAATTGTGAGAGTACATCATCACAGGTTACAAAAAAAATATGATCCTAAAAATAAACAGACTCCTCCTAACTTAAATAAAGCTAAGCTGCTAGTCAGACTCAGAACTGGCAGAGGAACCCTCATTGTCAGAAGCCGCATCACACTCCGCAATATGGCGAGCAAACTGAGCTTCCAAGTTACGAACAGACGAACGAAGCTCCGATTGGCCTCCTGAGGAGACGAAGCTCGGCCAGGATAGTGGCATGAGAGTCCAGGATGCGCTGGTAAAAATCTGGAGGAGGACCAGCGGAAGAGGAGGAGGCAGCAGCCGGGGCAGACGGGGGAGCAGGATCAGGAGCAGGAGCAGCCGCTGGTGCAGGAGCACGAGCATGGGCAGGTAGATGAGCAGCTCCTGAGGAGACAGTCTGACGCCCTATGGGCTTGAGCAGAGGGAGAGGGGGATCATGAACAAAGCCAGGGATCAGAGCCGAGATGATACGGCGAATAAGACACCCGTAAGGAAGAGTGTGAGCAACATATGAAACAGTGCGAATACGTATCATCTCCCGCACAATCACACTGAGGATGTCTATGGAAAGTCCCTGCTCTATGGCATAAAGAAAAGCAATCCTGGCAAGAGGTTGGGTGTTGACATGCGATTTAGGCCAGAGATTGTGGCAGACAATCCGATTGAGCAAACGATAGGAGGGGAGTAAGGTGGCAACAACAATAGCACCTCCGACAATCGGACGATGTTGTCCAGAGGCAACATCCAAAATCAGCTGATCAGAGGGGCCTTCAGTAGGAGGCCAGGGGTACTCGGGAAATGGCACCTCAGGGATAGCAAGAACCCTAGATAAGACAGAAGCATCAATGTCCAGGTAAGTGCCCCGAATGTACACGGAAAAGGAGGTGGCGGAGACAACCTCCAGGTTGGAGTAGAACTCCTGGACAAGCTGTGGCGAAGGACCAACGAAACCGGATAAGAGAGGACCCCAACCACGGTTAATCAGTAATGGCACAATCCCGGAGTCTCGCAACTCATCTGTCAAAACGTTGCGCTCCAAAAACAAGCTGCGTTGCGAGAAGTGATCATCGAAAATCTTAGCAGCAGCAGGACTGCGAAAACGATCTCGTGGAAGAGAATCACGGGGGCGTTTCTTCGAAGCAATGGACTTCTTAGGCATCTAGATCACAAATGAAATGCACAAAGTGAGAAACAACCCAAAGCAGATCAGATAAGAGAGAAACAGGCTCAGAAGAATCAAAGCGCGTTCGAACGGAATTCAATGAGCGTTCGAACGCGATGGCGATGAACCGACAACTAAGAGCCCAGAACAGACGCAAATCGCCATCAAAGATAACCTCAAAAACATGGATAACCACATCCCGAAGGATAACATAAGCCTTGATCAAGGAAACAAGGCAAAATCCAAGAATAAAAACGAAACCCTAGAAACAGATCTGAGAGACAAAAGGAATCAGAAGAGAAATGAAGAAAACCTTACCTTGATGATGGAGTTACACCGAAATCAGGGAGGGGAAGGCCACACAAACACAGATCTGACTTGGAAATGAAGGGATTTGACGAGAAAAGCGAAGAAGTCAGGGAAGGAGGAGAGAAAAGAGCTGTGCGAACACAAACACGCACGAAGACTATATAAATAGTCCGAAAGCGTTCGAACGAAAGTTCGAACGAGATACGAACGAGTGTCGAATGACCGTTCGAACAAAAAAAACGAAACACCAACGAATAACGTTCGAACGAAATGAAAAACGATACACGAACGAAAAACAGACACAGTGCATACCAGGAAAAGACACGGCAAACACGGACTGGAAGGCACATCAGGCAAATACAAAGATACCCAGTCAGTATTCAAATGATTATGACAGGAAACAATATGCATCATTTTAAAAGTGGCTAAATACAACACTTATGCATATGATTAACACCAAAGCATATAAAGCACTTGCGTGGAAAATAAAGTGCACAACAAATCAAGGCTTAAGACCTTATTTTATGAGCTGGACACAGCCAAAGAAATCCATCTCTAAACAAACCAGGTCCACAAAATATGTGTTCAAACCCAACACCACTAGGACCTGAAAATAAGCAACCTTGGTTGCATGCTATATTATGTACCCCAAAAATATCATGAGCTCATATTTAACAACTCTTTCGAGTGAAGGGTTTTTGCCCTTATCTTTTGAATTTGGCCATTTTGGCTCTTTTGCACTTGAGTCTCATTTTTCTTTTTAAATATATTTCTTTTTACTTTTACAAGGGGATAGCAAGGTCATCTAGTCAAAGGTCACACTATTAAGCAAACAAAGCATGGAAGAGATTAGATTGCCATTCCAAAAACTCATACATGCGACCAAGCCTTGATAAAATAAAAACGTGTATGTGTAGGTGCAAGCACAGGATATACCAAAGGTTTTTATCACACACACTCATGTATATAGAGCATCAAGAAAAATAACATCATATCATACATGCATAATCATATATCCTACATACCAGGATCACATGCATATGCTATTCATGCTCTAACAAGCCATAAAAATATTTTTGGTCTTTTCAACATATATAAATTTTTTTTGATTTTTCAGTTTTAAAGCACAAAAAAAATAAAGACACAAAACAGCTTGCAAAACATCCAATGATACGTGGAGTTGTATCCCCGAGTGCAGATCATACTACCGTCCATTCGGAATCGGCTATGAAATTTATGTCCGGGTTTCCATCCTATATACCAAGGGATATATAACAAAAACAAGACACACACACACCCATATGCTGTGAAAACAAAACAAACGTGTAAAAACATAAAACACACGCACACACACATGCAATGGGAAAATAAAAATGCATCTTTTAAGCAGAGTTACACCGAAGTGCACTCTCATAATGTCCATCAGGACATGCAGAAGTAGATGGGTATTCATCTTGCTTCCTCACCCAAACCTTTCTAGAAACCTCATGCACACGAGAGTTCCCAGACAACAAAGCAAGTTTCTCACTCAAGAATTGAGCTTGTTTGGTTAGTGCAGAAACTTGAGACATTAGATTTGACGAATCAAATCTAGGAGACACACTCTTAGGCCTTTTCTTTTGCTTGTGCAACATGAAGCACTTAGGCCTAATATGTCCAGTTTTGCCACAGTGGTGGCACACAGGCACAAACCTCGGACGAGAGTGAGGTTTACCCACAACACCTCTAGATCGAGGTTGGGTCACAGGACGAGGAATAAAGGGAGGAATAACATGACTACACTCAACAGGTTTCTTACCTGAGTCACGTTTAGCTGCAACAGGCACAGCTTTGGAAGAAGAAGCCTTATTGAAGTTAGGCTCAGGAATAATACCTAACATACGGTCCACCTTTTTATTTCCACTAGAAAATGCGGACAATTGGTTCTAGCATTTTCAAGTTCGGTCTCTAATATTTGGACTCTTTTAACTAGGCTTTTGTTCCTCTCCTCTAGATCATCAACCATCAAAAGGCTTTGCTCAAATTTAGCTTGAGCTTCATTCTTTTCTAGCTCAACAGTTTTCAGCCTTTGACTGACATCTATATTAGTCTTCTTAATAGCTAAACTCTCATTAAACAGTTCAACATAAGCTACTTGAAGACTTTCCTCATCTACAGACTCATCAAGAGAGACTTCAGAATCAGCATCATTAACAACAATCTCTCTCTCATCAATCACACTAGCAGTAAAAGCAATATGATTGCCTTTAGGAGAATCATCACCTTCAGAATCACTAAGGGATGCTGCCATGGCTTTCTTGCCTTTAGCCCTAAGGTATGTGGGACACTCAGATCTAACGTGCCCATATCCTTCACATTCATAGCACTGGGCACCACGGGATCTACTATCCCTATCCTCTCTAGACTCACTCCTGCTGTGTGTCTAATCTCTCTAGGCTCATCCTCCCTATCCCTATTACTGCTATGGCCACTCTTCTTAAGTTTAAGAAATTTCTTAAACTTCTTTGCAAACAAGGCCAAATCACGATCCGTAAAGGTATCATCCTCACAAGATGGATCATGAACAACTTCCTTTGCTACCTTCATCGCTATATTTTGGGCTTTTGCTTTTATACCAGGAAATTTCTTCTCATAAACTTGCAGTTTTCCTACGAGTTCTTCTAAATCAAGCTTATCAAGGTCATTGCTTTCCTCGATGGCGGTAATCTTGGGTAGGAATTTATCAGGAATGGATCTTAGGATTTTTCTAACTATCCTATTTGTAGGTATAGTCTCACCTAGGTTAAAACTAGAGTTAACAATATCGTTAATCTCAGCATAAAACTCATCAAAGGTCTCATCTTCTTTCATTCTGGCGACCTCAAACCTAGTAGCTAAATCCTGGAGTCTATTATTTTTAACAGACAATGTGCCTTCATGCACAGTCTGCAGGATGTCCCAAGCATCTTGGCTATCTCACACATTGAGATTCTCCTAAACTCAGCAGAACACACAGCACCATGTATGGCATTAACAGCCTTGCTGTTCCTATTGCTAGCATCAAATTCATCCTTGGTCCAGGTCAATTTATCTTTAGGGGAAGATACCCCATCAACAACAACGGGAGGTTTCCACCCGTATTCAACAGTCATCCAGACCCTCTCATCTAAGGACTTAAGGAACGCTCTCATGCGAACCTTCCAATGCAAATATTCTGTGCCATCAAAAAATGGCGGACAATTTAAGGGTTGACTACGCTCCATAGCTAATGGGTCAAGGATCGAGTTCAGGCTCTGATACCAATTGAAAGTTCGATTTTACACAAAGTTCTGACCCTATGCGGAAATAATCACAATTAATTGAGACAAGTCCTAATTAATGTGTCTATGGAAAATCAACTACCAACCACCATATCCAACACAATAAATTCCACAATATTAATTTAATACGAAATGTAAATTGCGGAAAGGTAAATCAATCACACAAAATCAACACAATAATTTTGGTGACGAAGTGGAAAACTCTTCCGAGTAAAAAACCACTTCGGGTATAGGCTACCACCCGAATCCACTATATCGAGAAATAACTTACAGCGATGGTCAAGACCTATGGTGGCAACTCCACCGACTCAAGTACCTCTATACTGCAAGAACTCAAGGAACTCCTCAAGCCCGCGACCCACGGTTTTCTTCAGAACCTCTGAAGTCTCTGAGTAGATTATATCACCAAACGCCGGAACTCCGACTACCAAACTTCCTCCTAAAGAACTCTAAAGGATTAGGGAATTTGGGGGTTAAGTTGTGTTGAAGGTTTATCAAAGAATGGATTTCACCATTAACAAAGAAGACATAAGATTCAAAGAGTCTTCAAGGTGAAATCAAAGAGAGTTGAAAGCTTTGAGAGTATTTGGCTCAATAGAAATATGCTTCACACCATGAGAATGGCGGCTAAGGGTTATATTTATAGGTAGGGTGAAAACCTAGGGTTTTGCAGGCCAAAAACGCGTCCAGATCGCATTCGCGTTCGAACGGTTACTAGAACGAAACACGAACGCGCCCTTTCTGTGAAGACTCGTTCGAACGCACTCGAACGCACAACGAACGGATGCTCTCTGGAATGATCTCGTTCGAACCCCACAAGAACGTGCTTCGAACGTTTGCTCTCTGGAATGCTCCCGTTCGAACCCAATAGAGAACGTGCCACTAACGCCACACGTTCGAACCCACAAACGAACGCAGCACTAACGCCAATCGTTCGAACACTGCAACGAACGCACCACGAACGTATGTCTGATGCACAGCAGCCAAAACCCAGTCCAATTGCACAAAGATCTTCACGACATATTACAACTCAATTGAACTTATTTTGTCACGGACACATGCCAATAAAATAGGAACTCACAATATGTATTAAATAGCCAATAACAGAAACAACGTTAAAAAATTCAATGTATATTTGCGTAGGAAGTCAAATCTAAACCAAAAGCAACAACATAAAAAAAAGTCAAATTTTTGCTCCCAAATCTCTTCTAACAGCTCAAGATTCCTAACATGGAAAAAACATCCATATTTAGAGCCAGCCATCTAAAATTCCCAAACCGTGAGGCAGTGGAACCTCATTTGTGTTGCAAATCATTCGATTTCGTTTTCCCCTCTCCTCTAAAAATGTAAAAGAAAGAATTTGAGTTATAATATGGTTTTTATCTGCCCAATATACAGAAGGGGAAGAAATTGCCAAAAAAATCTCTAGATAATCTGAAATCCAATATTTTGGAATTACCTTCTCCCTTTAACGTCTTAACTCATAAACTTACCAAAATTCTAATGACTACCATGATTAGTAAAAATTATACAATCAACTACTTGAGCCATCAAAATTACAACTTATAATGCTCTTCTGTCAGTCTGTGGTTGCTGCAATAACTATTAACTAATCCTGAAACGCCATAGCCTGACCCAAGCTCAATAACTCTTTTAGACCCGAAGAATTACAAACAATGCAGAGGTACACAAATTATATAATATTGAAAAAAAAGTTCCAGATAGTGGAGTAGCAAAAAATAGAACAAAAAAGGTAAAGAAGATGTCCAAAAGAGAAATCAACCTGAACATGTCTGCATGTGACGAGCATGAAAAAGGAAGGACATCTTCTGATGGCCAATGACCTGTACAAGAAGTAGAACGAACACTATAATTATAAACACAAATATAGAAATCACCAGCACTCATAACATGAGATAGATAAAAAAAGACTAAGCAAAGAGCTGACTAATATTGTAAAATTCTAAAATAAACATAAAATCATTGCAACAAGACATGCTACATTTAGTAGAATTCTGTTCTGGACTAAGCCTAAACTGTGATGAAGCAGATTCACATCTCTCTTCTTGCTTGAACAATAAATATAATTAATGGCAGCTGATAATTAATCTACAGAATACGAAAAACGTTGAGCTGAAAGGGCACTTACACACAAGCCCGGTATTGTCAAAATTGTAATCTACTACAAGTCTCAAAATCACCAAGGTTAGCATGATTGATTTGTCCACTCTTTGGCTTTGGCTGCATAGAATTTTTCAAAAACAAAAATATTAAAACTTCAAAAAGAATAATGCGCAATTAACATAACATGCGATGTTCAAATGAACTCGCCTGAGAAAAAAATTCGGGAGAGCCAGGGACGGGTAACGTGTAACACACGCGCGCATGTCTAAAATCGGAAATTTTATCGACAAATTGGCGGGGAATCAAGTTGAAGCCTAGTGTTGAATTTCCAAATATGCGGTTAATTATGCCAATTTGAGAATTAAGAATAGCAATCACATTCAAAGTTTTAACTGACAACGGTATTTCTAACGATCTGAGAAGAAAAAAGTACCTGAGAGTTTTGTGGAGAGTGACGGACGACGTCGAAGAGCTTGACGATGGGCTCAGCTGTTTCTGGGATATTTGACTGACTAATTCAAACGTTGACTGGACATTTAGATAAAGGATGCCAAATGTCAATATTTTTGAATTGTAACACAAATATGGTGGGGAGAAAATCTTGTTTAATAATTCAATAATTTATTATTATTAAAATATTTAAAAATAATTAAAAAAATTGAGATTAAATCATATATATTATTTATTAATTTATTGATTCACGTAACTTATATTTTTATTATACTACATAATTAATCATTATAGAGAGACGGAAATAGCCTTGGAACTGTGAGGGTATAAAATGATTTTGAATTTTGATGAATTATTCGCTTAAATCTACATCAATAATAAAAAAGTTTGAACTGGTTCAACTGATAGACAACTGCACTGTAGCATGGCATTGTGATTCATAATAATAAATTTATTTATTTATTTTTAGAGAGAGATGGGCTATATAGTAACTATCATAGGTATAATGTTTTTTTTTTTTTTTATTTATATTAATAAAAATTTAATATTAATGAGTTTTTCCCATATTGGAGGAGCATATTACCGTTAGTTCGTAAAAAAAATATTTTATTCGCTTAAATACAACAAAAAAAAATACTGGATAAAATATCTAGAAAAAAATATTTTTATAATTTATTAATTAATATTCCCTAAATTAATAAATTTCATGATGCCAAAGCTATTAAATTTTGGAGGTTCTACTATATGCTATTTATATAGTTATATACAGTTAAATTCAAACGGTCAAATCCACGTACTTAAGCGGTGAAAATAGATTTTCGAATCAAATTATGTGTCGATAGAGAATAAATTTTATAAAAAAAAACTAAGAAAACTAGGCAGCCTTTAAATACAATTTCTGGTTCTGTGGGGGCAAGAGGCCAATGAACATCCATCAGATTGCATTTCCCACTAGTTAAGGCTAACACGTTCCATTCTCAAATACAAGTATAAACAATAAACTTATCATATCTTTTATATTTTATTAACTGTTAATTTTTAATGCATCTTTATTGAAATCTTATGGTAATATTTATAAGATCTTGTCTAATTAGTCAGATATTATCTACTCTAGCGGGATCCAGGATTGGCCCAACAACTTTATCCCTCACGTTTTATTTTTGACCTGGGATCAAACCCATCCAAAATGACTCTTATTATCTAGAGAATCTCTTTTAAAGACATGTCCAAGATCCATTTCAAAGAATGTGAGATACTACAATCCACCTTATTGGAGCCCAACGTCTTTGTTTACACATGTCTGGTTAGGATTTAGCTCTGATACCATTTGTAATATCCGGACTAAATAGTCAGATATTGTCCGCTCTGACGGCTCAGTGATTAGCCTAACAACTTGGCCCCTCACGGTTTTGTTTTTGACATGGGACTAAGCCCATCCAAACGGTATGTTACTAGTATGTTAATAATTGAAGGAATCTCTTATTTATAAAGGCATGCCAAAGATCCCAAGTAATGGGATACTACAATATCATTAATACATATGAGACTGAAAATTTCACAAACAATTAATTATTTATATGAAACATTCATTACAAGTTACATATATACAGTGGTATAAAGAATCATGCAGATGAAGGCAGCAATTAATCTCATATCTCAGAACTGGGCATGCTTGATGCTTCAATCCAGCTCCCAAAACTTTTTAAAGATGCTTCTCAGCTTCTTATTGAAGTTGAATCCTCTGTTTTGCTAATGAATTTCTTTTCCACATGACTCTTGGAGCAAACATTCTATGTTCTAACAGCAAGCAAAATGTATTATCCAAACCCGAGGATGCATGTCAAGGCCATGTTGTCGTACATGTATATACATACAGTTTGATTCAATGGGCTAAATTCAGAGACTTGACTTAGAAAACTGGGCAGCCTTTAACTACAATTCCTGGTTCTGTTGGGCAAGAGGCCAAGGGACATCCATCAGATTGCATTTTCAACCAGTTGAGGCTAATATGCTCCATTCCCAAGCACAAATACAACAACACTCCCATGAAAGCCAATCCAGCATCGAGTGCCCCAGACAACACATAATTATGGCGACTCCACCAATCACGATAATACCTGTAAGCAATGTAGCCTGAAGCAAATCCAATTAGAATCCAGCTGGTGTAGTTGACGGCAGTGGCTGGCGGCATGTTGACTGTAGCACCTAGGAGCACAGGCATAGTAATAAGTCTGATCCAAGGCTTGTTAGGGAAGGCTTTGTGTGCAAGCCAAACTAAGACCGGAGCTATTGCCCCGGCTAAGAAAAACCAGTTGACAGTAGAGTAGTAGCCAAGATCTCCAAAAATCCGGCGAGGGCCAATGAGACCCCAGATGATGGAGGCATCATAGAATACATGGTCACCAGGACAAGTCCACGGGCTGCCTGGTGGAAGCAATTCCCTCTCACATATGTCTGGGATGGTATTCATCAGCCACCATGCCGTTCCTAAATGTGCCAACGCTGATATTATAGTACCAAATACCTGATAACTAGATCATGTCACTAGGAGATAAGGACAAAAATGTATATTTTAACATCTAAAGTTAGCACCTTTTTCTCTTTTAAATTAGATGGGAACAGAACAAGTGAAGCTAACCTGTGCTGTGAACATAGCTCTAGGAGGAATCTTCATGTAATGGCCAAGCTTGAAATCTTGCAAAAAGGTGATCCCTTGTTTCATGCTTATGTAACCATACACTTTAAAGCATATATTTGCAACAGGAAATCCAGGATATATATACCCCATGATATACTCTGTAATCACATTCAGGGCTGGAGTCTGTATGCAAAGAGGTGATTTTCAATTTTATAATACAAAAATTATTCATATAATACAGAGAAGTAAAAGACAGAATTACTACACCAATAGCAATGGAACACAGAAGAATTTGCTTCCTTAATTTCAGCCCAAGGTAAAAGTACCCTTAGGCTACAACAATCATACCAAGTAGTTATGGAAGAAAAGCAGAACTCGTAACACAGCTAGCAACTTTACCTGATTTGTTGTAGCAGTGATGACTCCAACAGGAAGGGTGAAAAACAGGGCAAGGGCGCATGCTAGCAAGATGCCCCACCATGGCAATTGAAGCTGACTGTTATAGTATTGGCATGTATATAGGGTTACTGCAATGTTTATCAAAAGGATGCATGTGAACCACCATTCTGGTACTTTCTTATATTTTCTCATGAGCTTTGTGTGCACGTCCATCTTCTTCTCTTGGAAGGCAGACTTGCTTAGCTGCCAAATTTCTCTGCATCATTGACAAACTGAGTCAACTTATAGATACATAAACACAATGTGTAAGGTAATGCCTACTTTTCAGTTGCAAAACTCAAATATGACTCTGATGCACAATCTTGATATAAAAAAAAATCAGTGATTGGTTGAGTCTTAAATTTTACTTAAATCAAAATGTGATGCATACATCTTTAAGCACCATATAAATTTGCACTCAATTTCTTTACATAAATCCTCTAGCAGGTCAAGAGATAGAAATATGTAACCAAGATTTGTGAAAAGAAAAAAAAAATTATTTGCTAAGAATTATGCTTATTACTTTGCAGTGAACTGATGCATAATAACTGTAGAAAAATTTCAAGGATATCACTCAACATATAATACTACAGCTTACCTCCCATGAAAGAGGAGAACATGAACAATGGTGGCAGTGAGGCAGGCAAAACCAACACCATAGGTCATAGCAAAGAAAGTGCTGATATAAAGAGGACCTTCCCGTTCATAAGCTTCAGTGTCAAAGTGGAAATTTGAGTCTATAATAGCAGATACATTATAATTTTGGCCAGTAGATGTGAACAAGCCATCTGAGAATATGGGAAAGGTCTTGGCCTTAAAGATATTAAGCCAATAGACAAAAGGGGTAATGACATACATGATCAAGAAAAAACCAGCAGCAATGTTGGCAGTAGCAAACCATGGACTGGCAAGCGGGCTTCCAAGGTATGAGGATATGCTGGACCAATCAAATCCGACGGCACCAATGCCTAAACCATGAAGTCCCGAGCCTAGCTGTTGGGCTAATGCAGAATTAGGGAATATCCAGCAGATCCAGGACACAGAGGTCAACATAGGGAAGAGATACCCTGGAAAAACATAATAAGCAAAGCTGCAGATAAAGGCAATGAGGAAGAACTGGTTCCTCGTTAATCCACCTGTAGTTCTCTTCTCTTTATCATGTAGTGCCCTGTGATTTCATGACAGTTAGAACAAAGGTGATATCGACGAATGGAACAAGAACGACAACCACAGTAGCTAAGAATATTGAATGCTTCTCATGATGTATAATCATTTGAAATTCTGATATGATTCCTTTGAAAAGAAGGAACACTTTTTATGGTCGAATTCATAAGAGTTGCCATCTTACTCTTATATTGTTTAGAAAGATCTATGTTGTTAAGTGTTAAAGACACCGCTTGGGCTGATTTTTCAAACAGTTGCTTAGGTAGCTATGGGCGGCATTTAAGGGCGTTTAAGTATTTTAAGTTATTACTCTTTATATATTAGATGAAATTTTACATTTTTGACTAATCAACTTATCCTTGGACTATCAAAGGTGGCAACACTTGGCCCGGTTGAATTACCAAAGCGCCTTATCCCGCCTACCACCTTTGACGACATAGGGAAAAATAGATATTATTGAAGACACATTTGATACACACTAAATTCATAAGAGCTCAGACTACATGTGGCAACTATCAATACCATTAATATTGAAGAATTCTATTATACAATCGTAATATCATGTAACCCATATAATAACTCATTCTTATTTGACAAGTTGAAAATTACTTGCTGACTAAATATAACGAAGCCTCATAATAATAATTGAATCTCTTGATTCATTGATGTATACCAGCTACAAACGTGGAGCAGAGACGTGTAAAAGTATCTCTACATTTTCTACATCATCTTTAACAAGCTGGCATCACATATGATTATGAAATCTAAATTGTAACACCACGTGGCAGAATATGATACACTGGACAGACTAAATTGAACTAACTATGACCGTTCGATCACCACAACTAATTATTGTAATCAAACAATAACAATTCAGAACGTGCGTGCGTACCTAAACAGCGAAATTTGGACGAGATTCTGAGGCCACCACATGACAGCCGGCTCCACCAAGTACCGACGGAACACCCCGGCCCAACCGAACCCTAAAACTTGCGTCGTTATAACGACGAGTAACGCAACAAGGAAAGTCAACTCCTTCTTATAAAATATTTTAACGACACTAACGACGTGAATAGCGTAAACATTGCCAGCTCCAGCATTAGCAAAAATGGTAATCAAAACATGCTCTTTAACATTAAACGGTCCCGGATTTAACGTGAATTCACAGTTTTGCCCCTTGAAGAAGACTCTGTTGGTGATGGTTTTGGCCATGAGGTATCCGAGTGGAACGACAGCGATTTGAGCGGAGATTGAGGAGATAGAGAGAGGCTCTCGGCGGTACCAGAAGAACTGATTGAGAAATGAAAGGAGGATACATGACAAGGTTCCTAAAGTCAACGTTCGAAACGTGAAGGTTGGGAGGGAGGGATCGTCTGTGGTGGGAACCGTGAGTGCTACTTGCTCGATCGGTGAATTCTCACCGTCTGATGTATCTTCACTAGTTAAGGATGGACTGGAGGCGTCAACTGCACATGTAGATAAATATTTTATTTTATTTTTTAAAATAAAAATTGAAAGGAAGGAGAAATGGAATGATTATGAATGAAATGATAAGCCTTACTGAGAGGAGCTGTGATTTCGCTGCTTGTCGTTGCTGCGGTCATGGCTTCTGTTAAGGCAAGGAACGACAGTCGTTAAAAATTTGAAATGTGGATCAAGGGGCTATCAATTGGACTCTTGTAGCCCAAAGAAAGATTCATACACAACCGGACTTTGTTATATAAACTGTTGGATTTTAGCAACGATTATGATAGAGTTCTCTGATTAGTTCACACAAACTGTATGGTGTTTAACGAATTGAGGTCACTGATGACGAAGATAAATGGTGACAAAAAAAAATGTCAAGACGTGCCTAAACTAATAGGGCTACTACTCCCACCCCTAAATTCCCACCTCCTCTCTCTCTCTTAAAATGTCAAAATTACCCCTCTTTTTATAAAAATCCACTCCCTCAATATTTATACACTTATTTAACAATACTTTTATATATATATATATATATTTAACACAACTTACATTTTTTTTTATTAATTACTTTTTTACTTTTGTTTATTTTTTAAAATTTATATTTTTATTCTTTATATATCTAATATTTTTTATTTGTTTAATAAATATTACAAATTTCATATTTATTAATTATTTTGTGTTCATTTATTCATTTAATTTTTGTGATTCTTTTTTAATTTATTCAACACTACTTATGTATTATAAAAATATTCTCATGTATATTAGAGAAATATATATTTAAAAAAGAGTACAAATAACAACAGAATTGATTACGAATCCTATAACGAGTTGCTCATTCTTTAGTTTCGTATGATGAATGTTCCCACCACCATTAAACAAGTTACTAGTGCTAGTAAATAAGATATGTGTTTTTGACAAAAAATATCTCAAAGATGCAAGCAGAGTACGTTTACTTTGCTTTAGCTTACTCTGTCTGCCTAAATTTTCTTAAATAACAAGCAAAGTACGTTTACTTTGAGTTATGCTAAAGAATGGATACTGACTCACGAAGTTAAATAAGACAAACAACTTTTAATAAAATAAAAATAAAATCATAATCAAATAGACTATGTCAAATTTTATTTTATAAACTGATTTTGTAAATTTTTAAATAATCAAAAAATTAAATTAATAAATAGTAAATTTGTAATATTTATTAAACAAATAAAAAATAGAAAAAATACAAATTTGAAATTTAAATCCCAAAGAAAACTATGTCATAGTTTTGCGCCAAACTATGTCATAGTTTTGCGCCAAACTATGACATAGTTTTGCAGTGGGAAGGAAATTTTTCACTCACACAGGGGCATTTTGAGATTTCCGGAGAGACAAGAGGGGGGTGTGTGTCAGGGGAGGTGGGAGTAGTAATTTTCCTAAACTAATATATATATATATCTTATTACAATGATAAAAATAATTAGGCAATTAAATGTATCTATGCTGCTTTCAGGGCAAGATACAACTAGTCAAATACTATTAAGGAAGTTGACATAAATAACCTAATAAAATTTATAAATTAGAAAAAAATTTCACTTCTAATCTTTTTTTACATTATTAACCAAGAATTTTTATATGTTAGGCATATAGAATATAAAAATATATACAATTGAAAGATAAGGAAATATCTTTCAACTATAAAAGGTATTGAGCACAAATTTAATATTGAAGGAATCAAATAGGAAATGACAAAATGTTACTTTATCATCTATTGAATTTGGACAGATATTCAATATAGGAGGGTTAATTTATCAATTATAAGAGGTCATAAAATAGGTTCGATTATTACTTTTCGATAACGCGCAAGGGATCGACCTAATTTTGGTGGCTAAAAGTCATGTATTTTGAAGGCAATCTTTGATTGCTTTTAAATTGTACACGGAATCAGGACAAAGTTCTCAATAAGAGATTCAATAAAATTGTTAAGATGTGATTCGAAACATCCTGACTTTAGGGGGACATGTGATACATTTGCAGAGTTGCTGGTTGCAGTTGTAATAAGCTAGAAGGTTCAAATAAAAGGGGTGAAAATCCGTTAGTTAGTTAAAAGCTGTTAATACATAAACCTAAATGCTTCTGTTAGTCTCTTCTGATTACTATCAAGTGCAAAAGAAAAAGACACACGCGTAAGCTGGGTGTGGGGCTTAATATACACTGCTTTGCATTTGTAAAAGTGAATGTAACAAAACTTTGATTCATCTCTATTTAAATAAACAGAGAGAGTGCGTGAAGCTCCTTGACTCTGTGAAAACTTTCTTGTTCTTTCTGCTGTGTTTACTGGTATTGTACAATTGATTGAGACTTCGATTGAGCCATTGATGTATGTGTATACTGGAGAGAAGGCTAGTGGTAGATTCGTCAAAGGTTGTTTTCTTGGAACAATCTTGGATTGGATTCAGCGTTGCTCTTACAAACTGGTATCAGAGCTGGTGATCTGAAAGAAGATGACACAACAGAAACGGGAACTTGTAAGGTTTGACGGAGAGAATGACTTCAATCTTTGGAGACTCAAGATGAGAGCAATCTTGGATTCTTGGTACACCAAAGTCTTGAAGCTGCCATTGAAGAATATCCTAAGGAGGCTGTAGCAAGAACCGGTGATGCTAATAAGCTTAAGGACATTCTAAGAGAAAACTGCATATGGCTTATGGAAGAAATTAGAGGATTTGTATATGAAGAAGTCACTAACAAACATGCTTTACATCAAGAAAATGTTATATACCTTAATCATGCAAGAATGAGGATCAATTGGTGACCATCTTGATGAGTTTAATAAGATCATGATAAATCTTGAGAACATTGATGTAAAACTCAGTGATGAGGATCAAGCTATCATTTTATTCAGTTCTTTGCCAAGTTCATATGAACACTTTGTAGATACTTTACTGTATGGGAGGGAAACACTGTCCATGAAGAATGTTAAATCCTCCTTGAAGTCTAAAGATCTAAAGAATAAGAATGAGGGATTAAGTAAGGAACCATGAGAGGATCTGACTGTCTGGGGAAGACCTGAAAAAAGGGAGCACACAGGAAAGAACGGAAGATCAAAGTAAAAGAATAAAGTTTTGAAGTGTTTCAACCGTCACAAGGAAGGGAACTTCAAAAGAGACTGTCCTGACCACAAGAAAGAAAAAGCTAAGCCCAAAATGAGGCTGATAGAGATGGTGATGCTGCTGTTGCAGATGGAGACTCAGATGGAAGTTATGAATCTGCTGATCTATTAATTGCTACCAACAACAAAACTGAAGGTCAGTGGATTTTAGATTCTCGATGCTCATTCCCTAGAAGAGAGTTGTTTAGTTCCTATAAGATCATAGATGGTGGAAAGGTGTTGATGGAAAATAACCAAGCCTGTAAGGTGATTGGTATTGGATCAATCAAAATCAAAATGCATGATGAAGTAGTGAGACAACTAGACAATGTGAGACATGTTCCTGATTTAAAGATGAACTTGGTATCTCTGGGCATGATTGATGAATCTCGTTGCACCATCATGGCTAAAGATGGAGTCGTGAAAATAACTAGAGGGTCACTGGTTGTGATGAAAGAAAGCAGACATAATGGATTATATGTCTTGCAAAGGGAAACTGTTGTTGGGAATGTGAGCGTGTCAATACCTTCAGCTTTGTATAAAACAAAGCTATGGAATTTGAGAATGGCTCATATCTCTAAAGGCTGGGCTTGATCAAAGAGGATAGCCTTGAACCACTGAAATTTTGTGAGAACTATGTATTTGGAAAGTCAACAAGAGTTAGATTTGGTGTAGGACAGCACAAAACCAAGGGAACTTTGGATTATATCCATTCAGACTTATGGGACCAACTCAAACTCCATCTCTGAGTGGAGCTAAATACTTCAAACTCAAGAAGGTGGAAGATGGGGGAGAGCAGGTCCTACAAATCTGGAGAGATGATTAGTTATTACTAGTAATTTGGTAATTAATTGGCGGGGAAAGGGTATTTTAGAAATTTCCTCGTTGAAAATGACGTCGTATTTAACAAAAATGCCAAGGCTTTCTTCTCTCTCTGCGCATCGTTTCTGTCCATCGGAAATTTGTTCCTCCTACAGCAGAGAAGAGGAAGGGGACAAACTTCCGAAGAGCGGGAGGAGCCATAGCAAGAGGAAGACACAGAGATGAGGAAACCATTTGTTTTCAAATTTCTCATCTACCTCCGCTTTGTCGTTTCACTATCCTCTGCTACTCTTATTTGGAAACCCCTCTCCGTCCACTTCCCTGACCTTCCCGCCAAATTCGGTAATTTCTCTTCCACCTGTTCTTGATAAAATGCAGCACAATTTTAACAATTGTAAATTTTCATTGAAAATATGAATTTTTTTTTTTGTTTTTGTTTTTTGTTTTTCTTTTAGCTGTTGATGTCAATAAGGCCGGCACATGTGGAGCTCTGCATGTAGCAGATCCTCTAGACAGTTGTTCCCCGTTAATCAACCCTGTTGCCTCCAATAAAACTGGCCATGTTAAGTTCGTTTTAATCGTTAGAGGACAATGTAGTTTCGAAGATAAAATCCATAACGCTCAAGCTGCAGGATATCGTGCTGCAATTGTTTATAATGACAGAGTAAAGGACAGTTTGGTTTACAGTGAGTAATTTTCTTTCCTTTTAATTTTATTTTTGGAAAACCCATTTGGAATTTTAGATTATTAATCTTTATTTTATATGCTGTTGTTTGTGCTTAGTGACTGTAAATCGTGCTGTCAATGTGCATGCGGTATTTGTTTCTTTGGAAACTGGTGTATATTTAAAGAAGCATGCTCGGGGCGAAACTGGGGAATGCTGCATTTTTCCAGAGGTATCTGACAGAGTAAAGGACACTTTGTAGATACTTTGCTGTATGGGAGGGAAACACTGTCCTTGAAGAATGTTAAATCCTCCTTGAAGTCTAAAGATCTAAAGAATAAGAATGAGGGATTAAGTAAGGAACCATGAGAGGATCTGACTGTCAGGGGAAGACCTGAAAAAAGGGAGCACACAGGAAAGAACGGAAGATCAAAGTAAAAGAATAAAGTTTTGAAGTGTTTCAACCGTCACAAGGAAGGGAACTTCAAAAGAGACTGTCCTGACCACAAGAAAGAAAAATCTAAGCCCAAAATGAGGCTGATAGAGATGGTGATGCTGCTGTTGCAGATGGAGACTCAGATGGAAGTTATGAATCTGCTGATCTATTAATTACGACCAACAACAAAATTAAAGGTCAGTGGATTTTAGATTCTCGTTGCTCATTTCATATCTGCCCTAGAAGAGAGTTGTTTAGTTCCTATAAGATCATAGATGGTGGAAAGGTGTTGATGGAAAATAACCAAGCCTGTAAGGTGATTGGTATTGGATCAATCAAAATCAAAATGCATGATGAAGCAGTGAGACAACTAGACAATGTGAGACATGTTCCTGATTTAAAGATGAACTTGGTATCTCTGGGCATGATTGATGAATCTCGTTGCACCATCATGGCTAAAGATGGAGTCATGAAAATAACTAGAGGGTCACTGGTTGTGATGAAAGAAAGCAGACATAATGGATTATATGTCTTGCAAGGGGAAACTGTTGTTGGGGATGTGAGCGTGTCAATACCTTCCGCTTTGTATAAAACAAAGCCATGGCTATCTCTGAAGGCAGGGCTTGATCAAAGAGGATGACCTTGAACCACTGGAATTTTGTGAGAACTGACAGCACAAAACCAAGGGAACTTTGGATTATATCCATTCAGTCTTATGGGACCAACTCAAACTCCATCTCTGAGTGGAGCTAAATACTTCAAACTCAAAAAGGTGGAAGTTGGGGGAGAGCAGGTCCTACAAATCTGGACAGATGATTAGTCACTACTAGTAATTTGGTAATTAATTAGCGGAGAAAGGGTATTTTAGAAATTTCATTGTTGAATATGACGTCATATTTAACAAAAATGCCAAATCTCTCTTCTCTCTCTGCGCATCGTTTCTGTCCATCGGAAATTTGTTCCTCCTACAGCAGAGAAGAGGAAGGGGACAAACTCCGAAGAACAGGAGAAGCCATAGCAAGAGGAAGATACAGAGATGAGGAAACCATTTGTTTTCAAATTTCTCATCTACCTCCGCTTTGTCGTTTCACTATCCTCTGCTACTCTTATTTGGAAACCCCTCTCCGTCCACTTCCCTGACCTTCCCGCCAAATTCGGTAATTTCTCTTCCACCTGTTCTTGATAAAATGCAGCACAATTTTAACAATTGTAATTTTCATTAAAAATATGATTTTTATTTTTATTTTTTTATTTGTTTTTCTTTTTCTTTTAGCTGTTGATGTCAATAAGGCCGGCACATGTGGAGCTCTGCATGTAGCAGATCCTCTGGACAGTTGTTCCCCGTTAATCAACCCTGTTGCCTCCAATAAAACTGGCCATGTTAAGTTCGTTTTAATCGTTAGAGGACAATGTAGTTTCGAAGATAAAATCCATAACGCTCAAGCTGCAGGATATCGTGCTGCAATTGTTTATAATGACAGAGTAAAGGACAGTTTGGTTTACAGTGAGTAATTTTCTTTCCTTTTAATTTTATTTTTGGAAAACCCATTTGGAATTTTAGATTATTAATCTTTATTTTATATGCTGTTGTTTGTGCTTAGTGACTGTAAATCGTGCTGTCAATGTGCATGCGGTATTTGTTTCTTTGGAAACTGGTGTATATTTAAAGGAGCATGCTCGGGGCAAAACTGGGGAATGCTGCATTTTTCCAGAGGTATCTGATGGAGGAGGCTGGACCGTGATGGTGGTATCTGTTGTCTCACTTATGGTGGTCCTTTTATTGGTGACCATAGCGTATCTTACTCCCAGACACTGGATTCATTGGCGAGGACAAAATCAGCAGCAACCAAGAAGTTTAGATTCCAAGGTAGTGGAAGCACTCCCTTGCCTTTTGTTCAGCTCTGCGAATTCAAATCAGTGTCATGGGGGAGAAACATGTGCTATTTGCCTTGAGGATTACCAAAATGGGGAAAAACTCAGAGTCCTTCCCTGCAAACACGGTATGTTTTAGCTCATGCTGTAAGTAATATAAGCTTTTATCCTATGTTTGAATTTATGAGAAGATATTCTTCAATGTTTGTAAAGCAATTGAGTAACGTCAGCCATCAGATTTTTCTATTGGTTGCACGTCGTCAGGAGGAGATAATTAGCATTGTCACCCTTGTTTAGACTTGCACCTTGATTAAGAGGTGAATTTTCATCTGCATTCTTTTTACTACTACTGATTAATTTTCTTAAAAGCTACTTGCAGAGTTTCATTCTACCTGTGTGGTCTCATGGCTGACTAAGTGGGGCACGTTCTGCCCTGTGTGCAAGCATGATGTAAGAACCAATAGTGAAAGTAATGAGGTGAATATGTGAGGCTATCCTTTGTTTTCACTATCTTCTGTAGCAAAGTTAAAAACTTTTGGCTCTAACTATAACTCAATAACCAGAATTGCATGTCCTGATGTGGGCGAGTCAGCCATTCTTCTTTTTTCACCCTTTTGGGGAGCAATGTTCTTCCTGGCGTGTAAAGGTTTCACCTCGTATATTCCATCTATTTGGACTTTAACGTATGACTAATCTAATATGTTTATTTAGTCATGTACTTATTTTCAGGAGCTCTGTCTGTTGTCCATATTATTGTACCTCTATGTTGATTAGATGAAAAAGAACACTTTGTATATGCCATTATTTTATGAATTATACAGGGTTAGTTTAGAGTCTGGTTATGTTTCTGGATGCTGCTCAATCCTCACATTGCTTTTACTTGAAGTATTTTCTCCGTACTTGATTATGCTTGCGATTGGCACAACTCAAATTCCTCAAATATGTGCTCGACTTGGGAAAATTGGATTAATTTTAAGGCCTGGCATTGGCATAAATTACAATAAATGCGACTGATATAGCTGGATGTAAATCAAGAATATGTCGTGAACTGTGTGACTCTAATTTACATGAAATCATTTGGTATGAGATTTACTTTGAGACTATAGATTTAGTAGTGTAATCAGCCAAGTTATGAATCATATACCAACTTTCTCAATCTTTTGCTGCAACAAAAAATAGGTGATGCAAAGATGAGTGCAAAATATTTGATAGCATTCTATGAGTTGTCTTTTTTTCTCCTTGTAATTTCATGTCAATTTATGTCTTCTTGGAGGTGGTATATCATGTGCCGGGTGTATATGCTATCTCTCTCACAGCAGGCGGGCCCCACAACTCTGTGAGGCCCGTCTGCTGTGAGAAAGATGACATATACACCCGGCACATAATATAATTTTCGGTCTTCTTGGCTGTAAATCAAGAATATCAACTTTTTTTTCCTCGTAGTTTCCTGTCAATTTATGTTTTCTTGGCTGTAAACCAAGAATGTCAACTATTTTCCACCTTGTAGTTTTAATACGGGCAGAATATGGACTTAGTCAGCAGAGTCGTAACTTGCAAGGCTGGCGACAACGAACAGTGACCAAGTCAAGAGAATAAATCATGTTAGCAGTTGAACGTTAAGTAGTTCCTAGTTTCAAGTATCATTAGTTTCCTTTGTTTAAGTAGTAGCTGTTGTTAGTTCCTATTATAGTGTGAGTAAGCTTTATCTTCTTGTAAGTGTTGGCCTATAAATAAACTGTTAGGGATGCAAATGCAAAGGGAATGTTAGATGAGAGCACAACAGACACGGGTGCAGACATGGGCTCAAATGGCCAAGCCCTAACAAGCTTTGGACCAAAGAAGCAAGCCACAACAGCCCATGCATATGGAATCCCACATATACAGCAGGTCTACGTGAGGAGGAAGAAAAGGGAATGCATGAGAGATGGAGCAAATCAGGAGGATGTTGAGGTGGACCAGGTGGACCCAAGTTAGTTACGAATATTGCTGGGAAAGGGGAACGTGTGTTGGGGGTAGAAATAAAATATATATATGTAAGGATTTGTCATGATTAAGGGATATACAATTTTTGCTTCGTTTGTTTGAGGTTTCTTTTGAGGAGAGTAGAAATCCCAGCAGAGGGTTGGAAGCTTTGTAGCTTGGGTGATTTCTTCTTTTGTTTTGGCATACTCATTTTATGCATACTCATTTTATATAGTGCCCAGTGGACTATTAATGAATATATAAGTTCAGTGCTTTCACGTTTTGTTTTAGTGAAACTCTCAAACTGATCATTACACATTTTGTTTGTAAGAAGCCATGGTTGTATCAATTGGTCCGACCTGCCGGATCTAATAGAGGGATAAATGGCGGCAACCAGGATGGAGACTGTGGATGCTGGATTTCGACCGAGGTCCACAATCGAGAATTTGTAGATTGGGGGCATTAGCGATCCTGCAAAACAAAGGTAGAGTGAGCGAGAGTAGACTACCCACCGGTGTGGTGGGTGCCGGGGGCACTCCGACGCTCAAGTCAGTAGTATGAAATGAGCAGTAAATATGCAAATGTGAAAGCAAGGTTCTTATTACCTTATCCTCTCTGGGTGGCCGTGAGGGCGGTGATAAGAGTTTAAAGGGATGGAGTGCTTTGAGAGCTTGTGTCAGAGTGCAGAAGCTTGTCAAAGAGAAAATCCAGCCCCCCCAGTATGCTGAGTTATGTATCCTTTTATAGATTTGAAAGAGTTTACTTTATAGCTGTAACAGAAGCTGGCAATGGGCCCACAACGTGCTGACATTTCTGGCAAAGGAGCCCACAACGTGCTCTGGATTTTATCCTTCGGTCATGAAGAATATTTGCATGTGATAATATATATTGTGTTTAGGAAAAGAGAGAAACAGTCGGTGAATAATTAAGGGGGTTTGTCCTTAAGCTATTGGATTTGCTTTTGTAAATGATTTAACGTTTAATGGGCTGGGTTATCGCTTTGGGCCTCACCTGGTATTGGGTTCGAAGTGAAAGATGGTTTTGCCATTGGCCAAAATTTGGCCCGTACAGTTTGTTCCCTACTCTTTAAGTCAAAGAGTCTTTCACTTGGAGAGTAATTTGTCACCTGTATCACTTAGGACATATTTTGATATGTAAAGCTTCAACTTAACTCTACAGGGACGTGAGGAATGTTCCCAGTCAGCTGAACCATTTTGAAGGCCAGGTCTTGAATTTGACTCCACATGAGCCAATGGGGAATGTTCCCAGTCGACTGAAACAGATGAAGGCTAGGACAATCTTCATACTACTAGTCAAGGACCAGAGGAGTCTGTAATGTCGTCTGGACCAGATGAAGGCCAAGTCTTCAACTTGACTCTACTTGAGCCATGGGGGATGTCCCCGGTCGACTGAACCAGATGAAAGTTAGGACAATCTCCATACTACTGGTCAAGGACCAGAGGAGCCTTTAATGTCGTCTGGACCAGATGAAGGCCATGTCTTCAACTTGACTCTATTTGAGCCATGGGGAATGTTCCCAGTCGACTGAACCAGATGAAGGCCAGGACAATCTCCATACTACTGGTCAAGGACCAGAGGAGTCTTCAATATCGTCTGGACCAGATGAAGGCCAGGTCTTCAACTTGACTATATTTGAGCCATGGGGAATGTTCCCAGTCGACTGAACCAGATGAAGGCCAAGACAATCTCCATACTACTGGTCAAGGACCAGAGGAGCCTTCAATGTCGTCTGGACCAGATGAAGGACATGACAATCTCCATACTACTGGTCAAGGACCAGAGGAGCCTTCAATGTCGTCTGGACCAGATGAAGGACATGACAATCTCCATACTACTGGTCAAGGACCAGAGGAGCCTTCAATGTCGTCTGGACCAGATGAAGGCCAGGACAATCTTCATACTACTGGTCAAGGACTAGAGGAGCCTTCAATGTCGTCTGGACCAGATGAAGGCCAGGTCTTCAACTTGACTCTATTTGAGCCATGGGGATGTTCCCAATCGACTGAACCAGATGAAGACCAGGACAATCTCCATACTACTGGTCACAGACCAGAGGAGTCTTCAATGTCGTCTGGACCAGATGAAGGCCAGGTCTTCAACTTGACTCTATTTGAGCTATGGGGAATGTTCCCAGTCGACTGAACCAGATGAAGGCCAGGACAATCTCCATACTACTGGTCAAGGACCAGAGGAGCCTTCAATGTCGTCTGGACCAGATGAAGGCCAGGTCTTCAACTTGACTCTATTTGAGCCCTGGGGAATGTTCCCAGTCGACTGAACCAGATGAAGGTCAGGACAATCTCCATACTACTGGTCAAGGACCAGGGGAGTCTTTAATTTCTTCTAGACCAGATGAAGGTCATGTGCTGAACTCGACTCTACATGAGCCATGGGGGATGTCCCCAGTCGACTGAACCAGATGAAGGTTAGGACAATCTCCATACTACTGGTCAAGGACCATGGGAGTCTTCAAATTTTTCTAGACCAGATGAAGGTCATGTGCTGAACTCGACTCTACATGAGCCATGGGGGATGTCCCCAGTCGACTAAATCAGATGAAGGTCAGGACAATCTCCATCTGACGGGGAGTCTTCAATGTCGTCTGGACTAGGAGTAGTCCAGTTCTTCAACTATGTCATATGGCATTGCTTACAAATTTCAAAACCATAATCATAGTAAGTAAAGAAAGGAGAACATTGATACCTTTCGTCTGGAGGATTTATCGAGTGACTAGTCAATGGCTCTTCAATGTAAGAAGCATATTCTGTTTGACTGAAATAATAAGAGATCATTTACTTGCCTGTTGTGTCGACTGGGCAGAAGGTTGATAATGAAGTCCCATATGGAGGATGTTTCTTTGTCTTATGTTTCAAGTCAATCATACATATTGATGAAGGCACAATGGAGTCTACAGATACCAGATCTGATGGAGGTCTAAGAAGATTTCATTCTACAACACTTGAAGAAAGTACATCAGAGTCTACATGACCCGATGAAGGTCCAAGAAAGTCTATACTCTCCACTATACCTGATGAAGGTACATGAGAGTCTACTCCTCGCGACCTAATGAAGGTCCAAGAAAAGTTTTCATTCTACTATACTTGAAGAAGGTACACCAGAGTCTATACTCCACATGATCCAATGAAGGTCCAAGAAAATATACACACTCCACTATACCTGATGAAGGTACGTGGGAGTCTACACACTCCATTATACCTGATGTAGGTACATGAGAGTCTACACACTCCGTGCATAATGAAGATCCATGAGGGTCTTCATTCCTCACTCTACAGGATCTAACATGAGTCAACGAGGATCTTTATTCTACTAGACTTGAAGAAGGTCCATGAGACTACTGTTGAATGGGCTATCAAATGGACCTGATGAAGGTCCATGAAGTTCATCACTCATTCTCCTGATGAGGATTTATGAGACTACGGTCGAATGGACTTGTCGAATGGACTTGATGAAAGTCCAAAGAAGTCATCACTCACTCTCCTAGACCTGATGTAGGTCCATGAGACTACGGTCGAATGGACTTGTCGAAAGTCCAAAGAAGTCATCACTCACTCTCCTAGACCTGATGGAGGTCCATGAGACTATGGTAGAATGAACCTGGTGAAGGTCCATGTGAATCTTCATTCTACCTATCCATGATACTATTATCGAATGGACCTGACAAAGGTACGGTCGAATGAACCTAATGAATGTCTATGAGAATCACCACTCTACTAGACCTGATGAAGGTTCATGAAGCTATGGTCGAATGAACTTGATGAAAGTCCAAATGAATCTTCATTCTACCTATCCATGAGACTATTGTCGAATGGACCTGACAAAGGTCCATAAGACACGGTCGAATGAACCTAATTAATGTCTATGAGAATCACCATTCTACTAGACCTGATGAAGGTCCAAAAGAATTTTTATACTACCTAACCTGATAAAGGTTGGTTGATTGGTCCTAAAGGAGGTCCAAGAAAGTTCTTCGTTCGACTAGACATGATAATAGATTCCCTATGTAGTCTGGAGTTGGTGGTATTAAATCAACGTAGCATGGAGATGATTACTAACCTTTCATGTCGTCTGAGGAAGAGACGGCAATTTTCCATGAACCATGTGTCGATGGCCATACACCTTGTTGTATGGGAATTGAATGAACAAAATGTTTTATCATCCCATAAATGTCAAGCGGAATAATTGATCAATTAAAAACATTAATGTGTCATGTTTAATGGCACTACTGCTTGATGTCAACCTACATCCGGTCGAATGGACTCCTATATGATAGTCCAAAACAAAGGCTAAAAACCAGCCTAGCCATGCCACCGACCAACCGAAGAGCAAACAAAAAGCCCAGGGTCATGAACACCAAACTAGAATAGCAACCAAAGCCGAAACAGTCCAAAAGAACCACAATCCACTCCACTGCCTTTAAACAAACAAGCCCAGATTTCCTGCCCCAAAGGCCCATGGAAGAAGCAGCACATCAGCTGTCAGCCCCCGAGAAGTTTCACCCGAATAATTGACACTACATATGCGCCAGTGACACAAAATTGTTTGGGCAAATGATGGACTTCATTTGAAAATGGATGCAGTGTCGAGTGGACTTTTGGAAGGTAGTCTTGAGCTTTTTTTCTTTTTTTTTTTCTTTTTCAAATGAGCATGCGTGGCTTTTTAATTTTTATTTGTTATATTTTTGGTTTGAATGCCCAAGCACGTTGATGTGGAGCATGGATATAAATTTATTAATGCCAATTTTTCAGCCTACGTGGACGAGGTTACACGTATGTAGCATGAAATATGCCCTTAGAAATAGTTAATAACATGATTAAAGCCAATGTGCATGCTGCCAAAGCATGCAAAAGACAAGAGCAATGTTCAAAGTGTAGCATGAAAAGGTGTAACGTCATTTCTCAAAGTGGCATCTGGGTGGTTATTCATGTATGCACTGCGTGTGGGTTATTGGCGCTTGGCGAGTAGGGCAGTTACTCATCATTTACATGTAATTTTGTCGAGTGAGTCACTCCATTGCAATTTTTTTTTTGGTCGAGTGGGGCTCATCCTCTGCATGTGGTTTTTTGTCGAATGGGAAATGTGGAGATATATGATTGTATCCAATAGGGCCTACGTTTGTTGATGATTACACTAACAAGACTCCAATGCACAACATGCCAAACAATAAAATGTAGGACCCATGTTTGTTGATGAAATATAATACCAAGAATTCAATGCACAAAATGCCAAGCAATGAAGTCTACGTTTGTTGAAGGATTACATTAACAAAATTCCAATGCACAACATGCCAAACAATAAAGTGTAGTGCCTTGATGAGTATACTACCAATGCACAAAATGCCAAACTATAAAGTGTAGTGCCTTGATGAGTATACTACCAATGCACAAAATGCCACCACCTTTTCTCTCTCCATGGCTTTATGCCAAGGGTTTATTTTCGTGTTCTCCTATTTATTTTATGGGGTCTACAACATGGCTACATGTGCCAATTCATTGGAATTGCAAATACCCATTATCTTGGGAAGCAAGTTGAGGTTGCGTATGTAGTGTGGTTTTATTTGTACTGTGGATAATTGAGCTTCTTTATTTAACTCAACTTTTCAGCTTGGGGTAGTTGACCTCACTTTATCTCAATTCTTTGTCACTTGTGAGGTTCAAATTTTTTTTTTTTTAAATATCATATCCATTCCTTAGACCTGGTGAAGGTCAATAGAACCACGGTAGACTAGACCCGAGGAGTGTCCATAAATCTATTGTCTACTGAACATGATGGAGGTGAATAAGAGTCCACTCTACTGGATCTGATGAGAATCTATGAGGCTAAGGTCGACTGGACCTAATGAAGGTTCAAGAAAGTCTTCATTCTATCAGACCTGATGAATTTCTATAAGAATAATCATACTACTAGACATGATGAATGATTTCTTATGTAGTCTGAAGCTAATGGTATCCATACATTTCATATTGAGAATAGATGAAAATCATTTCATGTCGACTGGATAAGAAAACAAACCTTTCACGCAGTTTGGAGGAGATGAAAAACTTTTCATGTAGGCTGGAGGAGATGGCAATCCTTCCACGTCCTCTGAATGGGATGACAATCCTATTAGTATCGTCTGAAGCAGATGACACACCTTTCATGTCGTATGAAGAAGATTGAGATTTATCCTTGTCGTCTGAAGAAGATAACTATCTACTCATGTCATCTTTCACGTCGGCTGGAATGGATGACATTCCATCAATGATAATTTTCCCACGTTGTCCTGAGGTAGTGACAATCCATCCATGTAGTATGGAGTTGATGCTTTATAGGGAAAAAGTGTTGATGTTATCCCGATTCAGCTTTTCCTTATTGATAGTTTGACTGCATGTAGACTGGAGAGAATTACTCCAACATTTCCTTTCACATGGAAGATGTGACTTGCCGTGATAGGTCGGCTGGAGAAATGTGATGGCTTCTTTGGTGATTATATGGATAGTCGTCTGATGGTGGATTCACTTGCCATATTCTTGAATGCTTCTAAGAGATTGGGTTAATAAGATAGTTGAAAAGAGTTGTAGCCTCATGCCTTTGAGTGGCCGAAGAATGAATTATGTTCCATGATACTATTGGAGATTAGTACTGGAGTTTTACATGGATCAATTTTCATCTTCCATTGATCGTAACTGTTTTGTAGAGTGGCTGATTATGCCACCACGGGATATGGTGTCTGTTTGTAAGGATTGTAGACTGAGTGGTCTTTGCTTGCTATGAATCGCTAAGCCCCCACGGTGGGCGCCAAATTGTGGATGCTAGATTTCGACCGAGGTCCACAATCGAGAATTTGTAGATTGGGGGCATTAGCGATCCTGCAAAACAAATGTAAAGTGAGCGGGAGTAGACTACCCACCGGTGTGGTGGGTGTCGGGGGCACTCCGACACTCAAGTCAGTAGTATGAAATGAGCAGTAAATATGCAAATGTGAAAGCAAGGTTTGTTATTACCTTATCCTCTCTGGGTGGCCGTGAGGGCGGTGATAAGAGTTTAAAGGGATGGAGTGCTCTGAGAGCTTGTGTCAGAGTGCAGAAGCTTGTCAGAGAGAAAATCCAGCCCCCCAGTATGCTGAGTTATGTATCCTTTTATAGATTTGAAAGAGTTTACTTTATAGCTGTAACAAAAGCTGGCAATGGGCCCACAACGTGCTGACATTTCTGGGAAAGGAGCCCACAACGTGCTCTGAATTTTATCTTTCGGTCATGAAGAATATTTGCATGTGATAATATATATTGTGTTTAGGAAAAGAGAGAAACAGTCGGTGAATAATTAAAGGGGTTTGTCCTTAAGCTATTGGATTTGCTTTTGTAAATGATTTAACGTTTAATGGGCTGGGTTATCGCTTTGGGCCTCACCTGGTATTGGGTTCAAAGTGAAAGACAGTTTTGCCCTTGGCCCAAATTTGGCCTGTACAAAGACAAGAGTGAAAAATTTGGAGAAGAATGTTGGGAGAGTTGAGGGTGAAGTTAGAGGACTAAGAAGGGACGTGGAATTGCTAACAACAAAAATACAAACTGTGAGAATTTGTGAAGAAAATGTCTATAAACATTTGTTTAATATAAAACTTACAATGAGAGGCCTTTATATAGGCATTATACAACTACCATATTAAATACACAACAACACAACTACCAACTACACAATTAATGCTTGGTTGAATATAATCTAACAATAAATACTAATTAGCTTCTCAACTAATTCCAACACTCCCCCTCAAGCTGGAGCATACATGTTGTATGCACCAAGCTTGTTGCAGATGAAATCAGCACAAGAACCATAGAGAGACTAGGGTGTTTAAAGCGCTGCTAGAGAATGCACAGCAGGAACATATATGGTGACTTGGCTGTTTAACGTCGTTGGAGAATGCACAACGAGAACAGATGTGGAGGTTTGGATGGTTTAACATCGCTGGAAAATGCACAGCTGAAAAGTTTAAACTATTCCAGAACAGCTCAAAACATCTAAAGAAAACTTGCCAAATCACCCCATAACAAAACCCCGAAAAAAGTCAGATGTGGAACTTGGTGCAAATAAGGGATAAGAATTAGCATTTCGTCGTCACTGATATTGTCAAGATTGCCAAAGAAGATGCGGCGCGTGAGGCTCACACATATATAGCGGTGTGTGTTCCCCACGCGCCGACTTGAACGACGACTCTAAAAGAGAGATACTAGAACCCAGAGAAAGATTGGCTCTGATACCATGTGAGAATTTGTGAAGGAAAAATTGTGTATTAAAATTTGCTTAATATAAAACTTACAATGAGAGGCATTTATATAGGCATTATACAACTACCATATTAAATACACAACAACACAACTACCAACTACACAATTAATGCTTGGTTGAATATAATCTAACAATAAATACTAATTAGCTTCTCAACTAATTCCAACACAAACCATTGGAGGAGACATAGATGAGATAAAAACCCCAATTCACAGCGATGGAACTTTTGAGTCAAAAACTTGAAACCATGGAAGAGCTCCGAAATTATATGATGGCTTGGATGAATAGGAAGGGCATGTGGCCAGAGGGAGCTGCATCAGGTTCCCATGAGCCGAAAACCGCGCACAACACAGGGGCAAATCAGTTGGGAAGTTCCACGATGCAAGGAACAAGGGGACCCAATTTGGAGGGGGAAATGGATGACGAAGGAGAACAGAGAGGAAAATGATGCTGAAGAGAGTGGAGTTGCCCTAATTTGAGGGGACCGACCCAGTTGGTTGGGTAACACAAGCAGAGCAATTTTTTTAGTCCAACGCACCCGAGCTGAGATGAAGATTCCATTGGCGATGGTCAGTATGGAAGGACCGGCCATACATTGGTTCCGTTGGTTGCGGAAGAACCCGTATCTAACGTGGGAGTTGCTTACCAGTGAGTTATTCAAGAGATTTGGAAATAAGTGGAGCGCCAACCCTTATGAATACTTGCGGCACTGAAACAGAAAGGGAACGTAGACGAGTACGTAGAACAATTCGAGCAATTAGTATCCCACGTGGCTGATCTGCCTGAGGAACAATACCTGAGGTATTTTCTGAGTGGTTTACGGGTGGAAATTCGTCGTCGGGTACGGTGTTTGAACCGAGAGACGTGATGAGAGCCATTGATCTCTCCCGGATGTTAGAAGAAGAGATAGCAGGGGAGACATCGGCGCAGAAAATGGGTTTGGTTTCAGGAAGCAGAAGAGAAGTGGTGACCCTTAACGTTAGTCGAGCTGGGTCGTGGGGTGGGTCCTCAATTAGGCCCAATTCGTTTATGGCAGGAGCAAAGGCCTAAGGCCAGAGTAATGGACAAGGTTTTAGGGGGCATGGACGAAATAGTCTTCCCCAAAATCAATGGCGAACAGAACACCCATACACGACAACCGGCAATTTCAGTTCGACAGGATCCAGGGTCTCTACTGGTGGGTTCGGCAACAAGGGAATTGGGGTCCACAAGTTCGTGGGGGCCGCAATTTATCTTATTATGAGTATATAGAGAAAAGAGAGAAGGGCTTGCGCTTCCGATGCGATCAGCCTTACTCACCAATGCATAAGTGTATCGTCAAATCCCCACGAGTGACGATATTGGCAGAGGACGAACAGCTGGAAACTGGGCTTGAAGAGCCGGCAATGGAGGCGATGGCCGAGGATGTAGCGAGAGCAGGGGATGACCCAAGTCAGGTGTTGGAGCTGCCAATGTATGCGATGGGGGGTATATCTCGGCCCTGTACTATGAAATTAATGGGGAAAATAACCGGTAAGCCAATTGTGGTCATGATTGACAGTGGAGCAAGCCACAGTTTTGTGTCGGAAGAAGTAATGCGTAGTTTAGGGTTGGTGGGGGAAGAAACCCCCTCATTTGGGGTATGCCTCGGGGATGGGCAACACAAGATTTCACAGGGGAGGTGCAAGGGGCTAGAGGTGGACTTGGGGGATGTCACAGTGAAGGTTGATGGGTACGTATTCGGGCTGAGAGGTGTCGGTTTGCTTTTAGGCGTAACGTGGTCAGAGAAGTTAGGGGAAGTAAAGATTGATTGGGGAAGTATGGTAATGAAGTTTCATTGGGAGGGAACTGAGAGAGTAGTGCGGGGAGACCCTTCTTTATGTTGCTCTCCAATGTCGTTAAAATCCATTCTGAAGATACAAAGACTAAATTTTGCGGAATTCTCATAGGGGGCCTAGTTCAACCTCAGATAGGCAGACAAGAAGATGATCTTAGCCCCGGCTGGCAGAGGAGCTACGACTGTTGTTGGAAGATTTTCAAGGGGTGTTTCGAGAGTCACAAGGACTGCCACCGATGAGGGAAACTGACCACGCTATTGTGATCAAGGAGGGCCAAGGGACGGTTTGGGTCAGGCCGTATAGATATGCACACAGCCAAAAGGATGAGATGGAACGGTTGGTGAGAGAGATGCTCATGGCAGGGATCATACAGCCGAGCAGTTCCATGTACTCGAGCCCGGTCATATTAGTCAAAAAGAAAGACGCGAGTTGCAATTTTGTGTGGATTACCGGGCCCTAAATGACATAACCGTGCCAGACGAGTATCCAATACCTATTATTAAGGAGTTATTAGATGAAATTCATTGAGCTAAATACTTATCTAAGATTGATTTGAGGGCAGGATATCACCAGATCCGAGTAAGAAAGGATGATATGTGTGGATTACCGGGCCCTAAACGACATAACCGTGCCAGAAGAGTATCCAATACCTGTTATTGAGGAGTTATTAGATGAAATTTATTGAGCTACATACTTCTCTAAGATTGATTTGCGGGCAGGATATCACCAGATCCGAGTAAGAAAAGATGATATAGCCTAGACGACTTTTAGAACCCATGAAGGTCACTACGAATTCATCGTTATGCCTTTCGGGTTGATGAATGCACCAGCGACATTTCAGGCCACCATGAATAACACATTCCGGCCTTACCTACGCAAGTTTGTATTGGATTTTTTTGATGATATACTAGTCTACAGTGAGGATTGGGAGCACCATTTAGCGCATCTGGAGACGGTTCTAAGGACCTTGTTGCAACATAACTTTGTAGCAAATGAAGCGAAATGTCAGTTTGCTAGAGGAACCATTCAGTATCTGGGACATGTGGTTAGTCGGGACGGTGTCGCAGTGGACCCCGAGAAGGTGAGGAGTGTCGTTGAGTGGCCAACACCACGCTCGGTGAAGGGGGTCAGGGGGTTTCTCGGGCTGACTGGATACTACTGAAAATTTGTGCTCAATTACGGGAAGATTGCTCGACTTCTGACAAAATTATTGAAGAATGGGTCATTTGCTTGGAACAAGGATGCACAACATGCCTTTTAGGAATTAAAGCACCAATTAACATCAAGCCCTGTTTTGGGAACTCCAGATTTTGCAAATGAGTTTGAGATCGAGTGTGATGCATCGGGAAAAGGCATAGGGGCTGTATTAATGCAAAACAGGAGACTATTGGCATTTTTTAGCAAAGCCCTGAAAGATAGGGCCCTGGCGAAGTCCACTTATGAAAAGGAGCTCATGGCTCTTGTCCTAGCCATTCAACATTGGAGACCTTATCTTCTAGGCAGAAAATTTAAGGTTTTTAGCGATCAGCGGAGCCTGAAACATATCCTCCAACAACCTGTCTTAACACCTGATCAACAAAATTGGGCCGCCAAGTTGTTGGGATATAACTTTGAAATTGTTTATAAGCTTGGGAATGAGAATGGGGCTGCCGACTCGTTATCCAGAGTCCATGAAGAGGCCGTCATCACGACAATCAGCATGCTAGTATAGGAAGATGAGGACCAAATGTGGAGAGCTATCCGGGATGACCCAAAGTTGTCTAGAATCACCCAAGACTTGCAGAAAGACCCTCTGACTTATAAGAATTTCAAATTGAAGGGGGAGAGATTATACCACAAACAACGCGTGGTTATTCCAGCAGCATCTAAGTGGGCAGTTCTGTTTATGAGGTTAGGGACATGCTACACTCATGGGAGGTCATTCGGGAGCGTTTCGAACTTACAAGCCGGTGGCTGAGAATGTGTATTGGCTGGGCATGAAGAAGGACATTTATAGGTACGTCATGGAATGCGACGTCTGTCAGCAATATCAGGCCACCTCTCCAGGGGGACTGTTGCAACCCTTACCTGTTCCCGAGGATATTTGGGACGAAATAGCGATGGATTTTATAACCGGGTTGCCGAAATCTGGGGGATATGACACATTTTTCGTCGTTGTGGATAGGCTGTTGAAGTACGCCCATTTCATACCACTCAAACACCAATACACCGCCCAAAATATGGCTGAAGTGTTTGCTAAAGAGGTTGTACGGTTGCATGAAATCCCAATATCAATTGTTAGTGATCGCGACCCATTGTTTGTAAGCCATTTCTGGGGAGAACTGTTTAAGTTACAAGGTACTAAACTGAAAATGAGTTTCGCTTATCACCCTGAAACAAATGGTCAATCGGAAGTTCTTAATCGCTGTTTGGAGACCTATTTAAGATGTTTTGCATCTGAGCAACCAAATCACTGGGTTGGGTGGATTCATTGAGCCGAATACTGGTATAACACTAATTACCATGTGTCTTTGAATAAAAGTCCATTCAATGTTGTATACAGCAGGATGCCGCCGGTCATGGGTAAATTCTCTAAGGGGGAAACGTTGGTGGAAGCTGTCGCACAAGAACTGTTGGATTGGGATGAAGCCTTGCGACAACTGAAGTTGAATCTCCAACGGGCACAAGATAGAATGAGAAGATTTGCAAATGCGCATCGAAATGACATTTCTTTCGCGATAGGTGAATAGGTATACCTGAAGTTGCGCCCTCATAGGCAGCAGACCGTAACTCGACGGGTTAACACTAAATTGGCGGCAAGGTTCCATGGCCCTTTTCAGATTATCCAACGCATTGGGGCAGTGGCGTATAAATTACAACTACCCATTGGGTCCAAAGTACATCCAGTTTTTCACGCCTCTAAGCTAAAATGAGTTACTGGAGTACACCAGGCCCAAGTGGATTTTCCAAGGGACATGGACAATGTGCAGGAGACGATGTCCGAACCTGAAGCAGTGTTGGCTCAATGGAGCGTGTGTAACAGGGGTCAAACGATTTCTCAGTGTCTGATAAAATGGAAGGACAAACCAGTTGAAGAGGCTACATGGGAAGATTTAGAGGTAGTTCGCCATCAGTTTCCTGTTTTGGGACTTGAGGACAAGTCCAGTTTTCCGCAGGGAGGCAATGTTAGGGATGCAAATGCAAAGGGAATGTTGGATGAGAGCACAACAGACACGGGTACAGACATGGGCTCAAATGGCCAAGCCCCAACAAGCTTTGGACCAAAGAAGCAAGCCACAACAGCCCATGCATATGGAAGCCCACATATACAGCAGGTCTACGTGAGGAGGAAGAAAAGGGAATGCATGAGAGAGGGAGCAAATCAGGAGGATGCTGAGGTGGACCAGGTGGACCGAAGTTAGTTATGAATATTGCTGGGAAAGGGGAACGTGTGTTGGGGGTAGAAATAGAATTATATATATATATATATATATGTAAGGATTCCTCATGATTAAGGGATATACAATTTTTGCTTCATTTGTTTGAGGTTTCTTTTGAGGAGAGGGGAAATCCCAGCAGAGGGCTGGAAGCTTTGTAGCTTGGGTGATTTCTTCTTGTGTTTTGGCATACACATTTTGTATAGTGCCCAGTGGCCTATTAATGAATATATAAGTTCAGTACTTTCACGTTTTGTTTTTGTGAAACTTTCAAACTGATCATTACACATTTTGTTTGTAAGAAGCCATGGTTGTATCATAAACCTGAAGCGTATAATAAAGACAAGCAATTATTCAATAAACTTGTTATCTTGTTCTTCTTTCCCTTTCCTACTTGTTCTGCAAAAATCAAACTTATCAAGTTTCCTGTCAATTTATGTTTATTTGTCTGTGATATAAGACGATGTCATAATAATTAAAGTACTTCTCCAATTATTGGCAGCTACTACTCTATTTTTCTTATCTGAAAAATCGAGCTGTCCTTGGTATTCTTTGATTTGATGGGTGTATTAGGTGGCATTTAGGACCAGCACTTGATATAAATGACATGGGAAGAGCAGTACCCATAGTTGCTGTCATAATATCAAGTACTCCTAATTATTCCCTTAAAGCAATATGTTTATAGACAATAATGACTACATGTAGCTTTGTAGCAGTTCCTCCAGTTAGGAAAATACATTCTGTTCCTTTGCCATGTTATAGATTTCAGTTAAGTTTAGGCATCACTGTAGCATATTTGGTTTATTCTGTTGTGGAAACGGTTTATCTTTTTCTTGCAGATCAAGAAGGAAAACTCACTTTAGAATCAGCAGATTGAGATGATAATTTGGCTACCATTAGCAATCAGGTATGTCGCTAACTTTTCTTTTGAAGACAATGAACTTGGGGTTTGCTTTTGCCTTTAAATAAGGAAGGGAACAAGATTTATTTATTTTGTGAACTCGATAAAGCACTTTGTTAAAACTTTTGTATTCTATTACCATTTACCTATGCTAAGGATTATCTAAACTGAGGTTTTGGTCATTTTTTTGGCTGCAGATACAGTTGGAAGTCAAGAACAAATTGATGTGGAGGGATTTAAATGTATTATGTATCTTATGTTGCAAATTTAGCTAAATTTTTAAATGCATAGTTGCCTAAGGCCTGTTCGATTAATGGCTCCATCTCTTCAGCTGACTCTTGTGTTTCCTTCCCTCCTAGTTGTTTTTACTGTTTCAGGATGGTTTTCGTCTTTGTGGGGATGTCATTTGAACTCCTTCAAAGTTCTAACTTTCCCTCAATCTCTCCAGAATCCTGGAAGATTTATGGTGTATGAATATAGTGTATTGACAGAAATTATTTAGTAAATTTGCAGTAGGCGCGATTTCAATACAGCTTCTTCACATCCCCAACCTCCTGGAGGAGTTGTAGATATAGACATTGAATTCCACCTTTCCAGGAAGTCAACAGAACAGTGCTAGGGGAGCTCCTTGTAGATGTTTCACCTGCTCAGTACAGGGTTTGATTATTAAAAGCCATATTGTGCATAAATAGTTTGTTATTAATTATTGTATTCATAATCATATAGATTTGGCTGATCTATACTGTACAGAATATCCTCACTGAGTGAAGTTTTTACCTATTTGTAACTGGACCTGGACTTATGAGACTTTTTTTTTGAATTGGAAATCTTACCGCCAAATCATCCCCACTGTCTCAGGTTATTACAAGAAACGCATTCCCTGGTTTCGAATTCAGCACCTCAAGATGAGATCTTGAATCCTACACCACCAAATCACGTCCCTACGACTCATGAGACATGATTTTCCATAATGGCGCACTTTTTTTTCTTTCTGCAAAAAAGAAAAAGTTGCATAATAACTCAACACAGCAGTAATGGAAATTTTGTTGAAACATTCCATCAAACGTTCCTTTCAGATGATGTCATTGTACACTCTTTAGTTGTACGTAGACCCAATGCATTATCTATTCATTTTGAGGCTTGCAATTCTTTTTAATGTGATTTACAAATTTCAGATATTTTAATCCCACAGAAATGGATTGTGAGTAGGAGAAGCACCAAACAAACAACTACAGCAGCAGTTACAAACAATGTGTCTGCCCACTTTCTAACTTCAGCTGGTTTTTTCTGGCAAAACAAGCAGCTGCGGCGCCACCAGATCTCAAAATATCAACCCACAAGTTCTTCTTCATGGGTTCTATTGAAAAAAGGTGACTGACTGACTTGACTCACTCTCTATGTTATTTTAAATTCATACACAATACATTATACATAGCTTCAGGGCTTTTACTGCGTGTACAAAACATAATTTGTAATTTTGATATGGGTGTTTCTTGCCATTGGGTTGAGTTTTGTTGTGGATTGTTTCTTCTTCTCCTTATCTCTTGTAGCTTCGGAGCAGAAGTCATTACAGTTGATGTTCGAGAAGCTAAGAATCTCCTTGACACTGGCTATGGCTATCTTGATGTTAGGTACACAGTTTCAACTGTCTTTCTATTTCTGATATTTATGGTTTCTTTTATATTTATCTTTATTACAGAACTTTCCATTTGTGTTAAAATACTAGGACGGTAGAGGAGTTTAAGAAAGGTCACGTGGATACAGAAAAAATCTTGAACATTCCTTACATGCTCAACACCCCAGAAGGTATATGATGATGATGATGATGATTTTTTTCTGGGATTTTAGCTTCTAATAATCATGATCCTGGACTTTTAGGTAGAGTGAAAAATCCGGATTTCTTGAAGGAGGTTGCAGCTCTTTGCAAGGAGGATGATCATTTTGTAGTGGTAATTAATCTATCATGCTAAATCAATTATTACAATATTTTTCAGAAGAAAAAATAAAAATAGCTTTTTCATTATCTAGTTTTGATTTACTGTTAGATATTGTACATACATTTATCTGTACAGGGCTGTCAAAGTGGAGTTAGATCTCTTCAAGCAACAGCTGATCTTCACACCAGCGTAAGTTCACATTATTCCGAAACAGTCCATTATTGATTCTTTTGTTTAAATTAAAAATAAAGAAGAGAAAGCAAATTAACTTTGGTTCAATTGACAAAAATGATGGCAGGGTTTCAAGCATATGAGCGACATGGGAGGTGGGTATCTTGCTTGGGTTCAAAACGGATTGAAGGCGAAAGTGGATGAAAATCCAGCAGATCAAAACGGATTAAAGGCGAAAGTGGATAAAAATCCAGCAGATCATCGAACCGAGCTCTGATCAAGTCATGACTTGCCATTATGATAACCATGTATTGTAATAATGCCAAGAAAATAAATTACTTATGCGCCAACTTCAATTGTATAATAGAACTTCTTTTGCCGCAACTTGTCTCGTGTGTGGTTTGGTGGTGTAGGGATTAAGATCTCATCTTGAGGTCTTGTATTTGAATTCAGAGAGTATGTTTTTTATAAGAGTCTGAGACAGTTGGAGATTTTAACAGTTCCGTTTAAACCCGAAATGAGTGATTTGACGGTAGAATTTCCAATAATTCTATAAAAAAAACATATACTGAACCTATGAGAAATTTATTTTATGGTTATGGATGAGCAGCTCAAGCTGCACTTACATTTTATGGTCACCGATAACTCAGCATTTAAGATAAAAACTCATACCATGCTCAAATCGAAGCTGTTTGTTTATATGTAATTTACAGTTCCCACATACGTGTATCCCATGCGGATGCATACGTGGCATCATATTACAGGCTTAAAACAATTCGAAGGACTTTCCATTTCAAAAACTATTGCTAATAATGAACTGACACGTTTCTTAAAGTAATAATATCGGCCACAGGCTAGGCTAACACCACCATACTTTTTTTTTTGAAAGGGCGCATCTGTAGGGGTACCCAACGGTGAGTGGAAAAAAAAAATAAATAAAAAAATCGGGAAAACCGATAAATAAAAGTAAAAATAACCATCATCTCTCTCAAATCCCTCATTTCCCTCATTTCTCTCGTCTCTCTCATCTCTCACGTCTCTCCCTGTTCATCTCTCTCTCACAAATCCCCCCATCTCTCACGAACTCTCTCTCTCTCTCACAAAGCCAAAATTGTGTCATTACTTTCACTCAACTCTCACTCTCACGATCTCTCGCTCTCACAGAAGAAGGGAAATTTGTGCCCTAAAATCGCAAACGCCGACGCCGACGCCTGCTTCTCCATCACTGGTTCTATATTTTTATGTGATGCAAGAACTTGATTTCCAAGTTCCTTCAAAGCATACCACTGTATCTCTTGATTCTCTGTTCTGGGTCTACTTAAATTTGGTTTATTGTTCATAGATTGTTAGTGTGTGTGTGTGTGTGTGTGTTGATGGGTGTATGTGATGTATGTTTCAGATTAATTCGATGCCAACTAAGCCGATTGAGGGACAGACGACTGGAACTAGTGGTCTTAGAAAGAATGTATTTTTATTTATTTTTGAAGTAAGATTCTGCTTTAATTTTTACATTTATGTTTTGATTGGTACCGGGAAATAAGGATAAAAGGAAATATAATTCTGGGTATTGTTTATTTGCTTGATTTGTTTGATTAGATTTTATTTTTAATTATTGTTAGTTTATTTTGTCATTTTAATAGATATCAAATTGAGACCAGATGGTGGTTTGTTCATTTTCTTAAATTTTTTTTTTTTTTTTGTAGGTTAAAGTTTTTAAACGAGAATTACCTTGCAAATTGGATCCAGGTATGAAGTTTTACACTTTTGTGCAGTCGTAGTGTTAGTTGGTTCTGGTGTATATTGTTAGAGTTTTTCATATGTAGGCATTGTTTAATTCATTGCCACCAGAGGACTACAAGAATGGGCTTTTGGTGTTAGGAGGCGATGGTCGTTATTTCAACCGAGAAGCTTCGCAGGTGAGATTTTGTAGTGGTTGACAAAACTCTCTTTTTAGTTTATGGCACTGCTGTATTGTTAGAATTGAAAAATTGAAGCTCATTTCTTTAAAATACAGATCATTATCAAAATTGCTGCTGGGAATGGTGTTGGAAAAATTTTGGTTGGCAAGTAAGTGATTTAATTGGTTATGTTATTGAACAATTTTATTATTTTTGAAAGCAAGAACAAGGTGACTATGGTAATGCTACGGCAGGGCAAAAACTTTTGAGCCCTCTTGAACATAGACTCGATGCATTTGTTGCAACAATTGCTTTGTTTGGGAGATAGGGGGTTTGCTTTTGTTTCATTAACACCACCATCAATTGATTCTGTTCTGGGGATGTGAAGTTAACTGGCTTGCATATTTTAATCTCAAAATTGTACAATAAACATCTAAGACATAATATGGATTTTCCTTTGAATCTTTCAAAGTAATTATTGGCATATAGCATGCCAAAAGGAAGAGCTTGTGTGGCAGAATTCTTTTAATTTCCCCCTTTAGCTGGTGTATGCTGAAGAAGATGATGAAAATTCTTTTTCCCTGAAGGCCTGAAATGAATGCATGCTTCCTCCTCCAAAAGTACTGTTTATTCATATTTGATAATGGAGTTGGTCATGCCTAGCATATTATTGTGCACATTAAATGAAAAGAAAGGATGGATAATAGATCTTATCATATCATTTTATATTCTCACGACCTTCTATCTCTTACTATAAAGTTGAAGGTTGATGGGTTTATGCTGAAAACTAATTGGAACTTAACCATTTCAAGGATGGGATTATGTCAACACCAGCTGTTTCTGCTGTAATCCGGAAGCAAAAGGCAATTGCTTGCTTATTTTTATCTTTTCTCAGAATTTATTTTTGCATGTCATGCATTTCTTTTCTTTGGCACTCTACTGATTACTTGAACTGTGTTTTACACAGGCCAATGGTGGATTTATTATGAGTGCAAGCCATAATCCTGGTGGGCCCGAATATGATTGGGGCATCAAGTGAATTGTTTGTGTTATGCTATGCACTCATGTCTTTTATTTTATTTTAAATAATAACATTTCGTGCTTTAAAACTCTGTGGGGATTCTTTCTAAATCTGTGTTCGCCAAACATGCCATGACAAAGTGGAAATGTTGAAATTGCGTCACTCTGACTCATATATTGAAAGTTTTCGTGGATTGATAATACCTGTAAATTCCTATTAGATGTTTCCTGACTTCAAATGCCGGTTTCTTATGTCTTATTTTCAGTTTAACTACAGCAGTGGCCAGCCTGCTCATGAATCCATAACAGACAAGATCTATAGAAACACACTTTCTGTAAGTATATGTTCTATAGGTGTTCTGCTATTCATTATGTTGATTTTCCTTTAATACCATTTATTACACTTGAATAGTAAAACATATATATTTTTTTCAATGTAAGTTATAAATTTTGTGGATTTTTGAAAAAGATGATATTGATTTGTTCTCTTTCATTGCAGGCTAGCGATACAGAGCTATGCTGCATATGTTTTGAGTAGGCATGTACAATTGAAGTCCAAGATTGTGGCCACCAGATGTGTGCACAATGCACACTAGCCCTATGCTGCTGCCACAAGAAGCAAAACCCTACAACTGCATGCCTAACACCTCCAGTGTTCCCATTTTGCTGAAGCACCATTCCCCGAGTGGTTTGTTGCAAAAATCAAGTAAAAGAGAAAAGAAAATCAAGAAGCCTCCTTTTGGAGCTGGTCCCATTTGGTATATATAAATGGTTCATTTGCTATGTAGATTTGGGAAATAAGCAAAGTGAATTGCAGGTTTTGGTAGGTAGGTTTGGTAATGGTTTGCTGGGTGTCATAATGCACATTGTTGTATTCTTTGTTATCTTCAGATGGAAACAATTGATATTAGTAAAAAAATCAAAAGTAAAATTCTTTATCTCGTAAATTATTTTAAAAAAAATCACTTCACCTTCTTCAATGGCGGCATCATTTGCTATGTAGATTTGAGAAATAAGCAGAGTGAATTGCATGTTTTGGTTGATAAGTTTGGTAATGGTTTGCTTGAGTCTCATAATGCACATTGTTATATTCTTGTGTTATATTGAGATTGAAGAAATGAATATTAGTAAAAATAAAATAAAAATCTTTAACTCGTCCAAATTATATAAAAAAAATCACTCCACCTTCTTCAATGGCGGCCCAAATTATATTAAAAAAATCACTTGAGAAATGTATTTGTATTTTGTAGTTTTATTCATTAAACTTTTATTGTATTAATTACAAACTACAAAAACATGGAATAAGTTACTCACTGGGTTAGATAAAATAATAACCCAGCAAATAAAAAGAAAAAAGTCACTCAATATAAGTTATGCTGGGGCGCACAAATATTTTGTTGGAAAAATGCTTATGCATAAGCATTTTGAGGCTCAATTTTAAGCATGGTCCACTTCGTGTTAGTGGTTGTTATTGAATGATTCGGATACTCCTCCGTGAGTACTTCGAAATGGTATATTCATATGCTTAAAATGGTGCTTGGGTGAATGAGAAATTGTTGCTCAAAGTTCACACATTGGTGTTGGAAAATAAAGAAAAGTAAGCTTGTCCCATATGGGAAAGCTATAGAGTAAATATTATGCTTATATATGATTGCTCATATGTAAATGGGTAAGAGTTATAAGGATAGAGGCTCTCTCTACGTGCGCGGGGGGGGTGCAAATCAAATCCGAATCAAGCTTGGCTCGTGTGCACCCGCGTGTCCTGCGTACACGAATGCCGGACCAAATTGAGCGGGCCTGGCCCAGCCAATTTTTGGATGTCTCTTTATTTTTTCCAAGCCTTTTTATGTTCCATAACAGTTGAATCAATGACAATTAATCAACTTTGTGGTTACAATTTGAGATTAATGACATTAATCAACTTGATGGTTACAACAAGTGTAAAGCCTCTCATTGATGAGACTTAATTGGCATGTTATTTTCTTTTAATTAGTAGTGTTTTCGTTTTTTAGGATTACACACATTACACACAAGAGAAAATTGGAATTTCAAAATCTTTTGAGAGAGTTCAAGCACTTCGGTTGTTCGTTGAAGTCGGATTTGGTGGTGCCCAATTTCGTCTATTTTTCCGTTGCATCCTGGGAAATAGACGTCTCGCGTTCTACTGGACCGATCGGTAGGGGACGAATTTGTTTTAAGGAGATTGTTGCCACAACAAGCCTCGAAATTCTTCCTGATCCGTGCCTTATTCTCAACTCACTGCCTGCAACTGTCTTCTATTTATTGTATTGTTGATTACTGTATCACTGTTGTTAATTGTACTTTTGTGTTCAGTTTACTGTCTGTTCAAAGTCCGTTGTAAGAACACAGTAAACAAATAAGTTGTAATAGTCTTAAAATAAATTCGCTCTTGGATATTGAAAACAGTCCAAACACAGTAGATGTTCTGGCAGCCCCTGTGGTTGGGCAGAATGTTGTGGCAGCCCCTGTGGCTAGCCAAAGTGCAGTGGCAGCCTCTCTCGGCTGGCCAACTTGCTTCAGCCTCTGGGCTTAATATGGCAGCTGCTGTGGCTGGCCAAAGTGTCACTGCCTCTATGGCTAGACAACCTGTTGGACATGTGAGCCATGTCAATCCTGCTGCGGAAAAACCTGAAAAATTCAGTGGACAGAATTTTAAACGGTGGCAACATAAAATGTTTTTCTACTTGACCACGTTGAACCTAGCAAGATTTCTAAAGGAAGATGCTCATGTACCCGCGGAGGGTGAGATTAATATCCAAGTGATCACTGCAATCGATGCTTGGAAACATTCTGAATTCCTATGTAGGAATTATGTGCTAATGGGTTGAGTGATTCCTTGTACAGTGTGTACGCCGGAATGAAAACAGCAAAAGGGCTTTGGGAATCTTTAGACCGAAAATATAAAACTGAGGATGCCGGTACTAAGAAATTTGTCGTAGGCCGTTTCCTAGATTTTAAGATGGTTGATTCCAAAACTGTGTTAAGTCAAGTACAAGAATTGCAAATTATTCTAGCAGAAATACATACTGATGGGATGGTTTTAAGTGAAACCTTCAAGTAGCCTCGATAATTGAAAAACTACCACCTGGTTGGAAAGATTTCAAGAATTACCTAAAGCATAAGCGAAAAGAAATGAGTATTGAAGACTTGGTTCTTAAGCTCAGAATTGAGGAAGATAATCGTGTATCTGACAATAGAGGCATAACTCATGAGGTCAAAGCAAATGTTGTTGAACATGGCCAAAAGAACAAGAACCCTAAGAACAAAGGGTCAAAGATGGGCCCTAAAGGAGGAGTTTCCAAGAAATCCAAATTTCAAGGAAAATGCTTCAACTGTGACAAAATGGGTCACAAATCTTCTGAGTGCAGATTGCCGAAGAGAAAAAGAATCAAGAGGCTAATGTGATGGAAAATGTGACTCAAGATGTTTCAGACATTGACCTTTCAGCTGTGGTTTCTGAGGTGAATCTTGTGGGTTCTAACCCAAGAGAGTGGTGGATTGACACTGGTGCCACTCGACATGTGTGCTCGGACAAGAGCATGTTTTCTTCATTTGAGTCTGTTGGTAATGGGGAAAAAATATACATGGGAAATTCAGCAACATCTGAGATTGAAGGTCAAGGAAAGGTGATTCTGAAGATGACTTCTGGGAAAGAGTTGACTTTGAACAACGTTCTGTATGTACCAGAAATTCGGAAGAATCTTGTGTCTGGATCGCTTTTGAACAAGCATGGATTTCGGATGGTGTTCAGTCTGATAAAGTAGTTTTGACTAAAAATGGGTTGTATGTGGGAAAAGGGTATGTAACTGATGGGCTTTTTAAGCTCAATGTAATGGTTGTTAAACCCAAAAATATCAATAAAGCTAGTTCTTCTGCTTATATTGTTGAGTACTCTAATTTATGGCATGGTAGATTATGACATGTTAATTTTAATTCATTGCGGAAATTAATTAACATGAATCACATTCCCAATTTTAAAATTGATAATAACATAAGTGTGATACTTGTGTTGAGGCAAAACTACTAGGTCATCCTTTCATACTATTGAAAGAAACTCTGAACCACTTGATCTAATTCATACCGATGTATGTGATTTTAATTCAATACAATCAAGAGGCGGTAATAAATATTTTATTACCTTTATTGATGATTGCACAAGATTTTGCTATGTGTATTTGATGAAAAGAAGGAAGACGAAGCTATATAGAAATTTGTACTCTATAAGAATGAAGTTGAGAACCAACTGAATAAAAGAATTAAAGAGTTAAGAAGTGATCGTGGTGGTGAGTATGTTTTTCCTTTTGAATCACTTGTGAACAAAATGGAATCATACATCAAACCACAGCTCCTTATTCACCTCAATCCAATGGGATTGCAGAACGGAAGAATCGTACCTTGAAAGAGATGATGAACGCTATGTTAATCAGCTCGGGATTACCTCAGAATATGTGGGGAGAAGCTGTCTTATCAGCTAATTACCTTTTAAATAAGGTACCTCGAAAGAAGTAGGGAAAACTCCTTATGAAATGTGAAAGGAAGAGTACCTTCCTATAAATTCCTACGAAGTGTGGGGGTGTCTTGCCAATGTAGTTATTCCTCCACCTAAAAAGGTAAAGGTATGACCAAAAACTGTTGATTGCATTTTCATAGGATATGCACATAACAGTAATGCTTATCGATTTCTTGTGCATGAGTCTAATATACCAGATATTCACAAGAATACGATAATGGAGTCGAGGAATGCATCATTTTTTAAATACGTTTTTCCTTGTAAAACTAATTCGAATTCAAATGTGCACAAACGGGCACATGAGACTATCATTGAAGGTAGTCAGGACCGAGAACAAATAAATGTTCCAGAGGATCAACAAGTTGTTGAACTTGAACCCAGACGTAGCAAAAGAGCTAGAACGGAAAAATCATTTGGTCCAGATTTTTTGACATTTTTACTAGAGAATGATCCTCAAAGCTATAACGAAGTTGTAAGGTCAGCTGATGGTGCTTTGTGGAAAGATGCCATCAATAGTGAAATTGAATCCATCTTACAAAATCACACCTGGGAGTTAGTGGATCTTCCTCCAGGATGTAAACCTTTAGGGTCCAAGTGGATTTTCAAAAAGAAAATAAAGGCAGATGGATCAATTGACAAGTACAAAGCAAGACTTGTAATTAAAGGTTACAAACAACGTGAAGGTCTTGATTACTTTGATACTTATTCTCCTGTAACGAGAATTGCAGCTTTGCGCAATCTTGAGGTACATTAGATGGATGTGAAAACAGCCTTTCTAAATGGAGATTTAGATGAAGAAATTTACATGGAACAACCTGAAGGCTTTATAGCTCCAGGACAAGAAAAGAAAGTCTGTAAGTTGGTTAAATCCTTGTATGGATTAAAACAAGCTCCGAAACAGTGGCATAAAAAGTTTGATGACACCATGTTAGCAAATGGTTTCAAAATCAATGAGTGTGATAAATGCATTTATGTCAGAGAGATAGAAGTTGGCTATGTTATTTTATGTCTCTACGTTGATGACATATTGATTGTCGGGAGTAATGTTAAAATGGTGAAATCTACCAAGAATATGCTTGAAATCCAAGTTTGACATGAAAGACATGGGTCTAGCAGATGTCATTCTAGGAATAAAGGTTCGAGAAGTCCTGATGGACTTATTCTTGATCAGTCGCACTATGTGGACAAGATTCTTGGTAAATTCAACAATGATGATTCTGTTGTGGCTAGAACTCCTTTAGATGTGAGTCTACACCTATCGAAGAATAGGGGAGATGGTATATCTCAAGTAGAATACTCTAGAGTGATCGGGAGTTTGATGTATCTATCAAGTTGTACAAGACCTGATATAGCCTGTACAGTAAACAAGCTCAGCAAATATACGAGTAATCCAGGGGTTGATCACTGGAAAGCAATAGTGAGAGTACTTAGGTACTTACGTTTTACTCGTAATTATGGGTTGCACTATCATAAATATCCAGCTGTAATTGAAGGATACAGTGATGCTAATTGGATATCTGACATGAAAGACTCAAAGTCTACCAGTGGCTATGTGTTTACACTATCAGGTGCAGCTATATCATGGAAATCCTCCAAACAGACTGTGATAGCCAGATCTACAATGGAATCAGAATTCATTGCATTAGACAAATGTGTTGAAGAAGCAGAATGGCTTCGAATTTTCTAGAGGATATTCCAAGTTGGCCTAAGCCAGTGCCAGCAATTTGTATTCATTGCGATAGTCAATCTGCAATTGGAAGGGCACATAACAATATGTATAATGGTAAGTCTAGACATATTCGTCGTAGACACAATACCGTTAGACAATTACTCTCTACTGGAGTTATTTCGATTGACTATGTAAAGTCAAAGGATAACATTGCGGATCCGCTAACCAAAGGGTTAAATAGAGAGTTGGTTGTGAAATCATCGAGGGGAATGGGACTAAACCCCATTAGATAAATGTTTATTACGAAGGAAAACCCAACCTTGTTGACTGGAGATCCCAAGATCTAGGTTCAATGGGACAACCTACTCGTAAAAGACATAATTGGTTCACTGTGGGGGGTTTACCCTCTAGTCCATTCCTATGGTGAAATGAAATAGTGATGCTCGTATGGATTGAGGTTAAGCAAGGCTTTTAATGATTCTTATGCGTCGGAAATCCGAGCAGAGTATTACGAGATGCTCTTAAATAAGAAATCACCTATGTGAGAGAGAAGTGGGGCCGCTTCAAAGGGAATTGTACGGGACACAATTCTTAGAAACTCTTGCAGAACCAGGTTGATGTTCATGGCCAAAATGAGCATAACAATGAGAACTCAGATGTGTTAGGTAAAACATCTGTGTGATATATGTTCTCCATTTACATGAACGGCAGTACAGTTCAATGACATCGCATCCACCATCAGCCAGTAAATGAGATATATTTTCACAAGGGAAGGTTCAAAGGCTGAGGCTTACCTATCCTATGCAGGTGTTGAACCGTTGAACTCTTCTAGGTCAAAATAAAATGTTTTATAAAATAATTTTATTCGACGTTTTTCGCCAATTTCATTCATGTGGTGGATTGTTGGAAAAATGCTTATGCATAAGCATTTTGAGGCTCAATTTTAAGCATGGTCCACTTCGTGTTAGTGGTTGTTATTGAATGATTCGGATACTCCTCCGTGAGTACTTCGAAATGGTATATTCATATGCTTAAAATGGTGCTTGGGTGAATGAGAAATTGTTGCTCAAAGTTCACACATTGGTGTTGGAAAATAAAGAAAAGTAAGCTTGTCCCATATGGGAAAGCTATAGAGTAAATATTATGCTTATATATGATTGCTCATATGTAGATGGGTAAGAGTTGTAAGGATAGAGGCTCTCTCTACGTGCGCGGGGGGGGGGGGTGCAAATCAAATCCGAATCAAGCTTGGCTCGTGTGCACCCGCGTGTCCTGCGTACACGAATGCCGACCAAATTGAGCGGGCCTGGCCCAGCCAATTTTTGGATGTCTCTTTATTTTTTCAAGCCTTTTTATGTTCCATAACAGTTGAATCAATGACAATTAATCAACTTTGGTTACAATTTGAGATTAATGACATTAATCAACTTGATGGTTACAACAAGTGTAAAGCCTCTCATTGATGAGACTTAATTGGCATGTTATTTTCTTTTAATATAGTAGAGTGTTTTCGTTTTTTAGGATTACACACATTACACACAAGAGAAAATTGGAATTTCGAAAATCCTTTGAGAGAGTTCAAGCACTTCGGTTGTTCGTTGAAGTCGGATTTGGTGGTGCCCAATTTCGTCTATTTTTCCGTTGCATCCTGGGAAACAGACGTCTCGCGTTCTACTGCACGATCGGTAGGGGACAAATTTATTTTAAGGAGATTGTTGCCACAACAAGCCTCGGAATTCTTCCTGATCCGTGCCTTATTCTCAACTCACTGCCTGCAACTGTCTTCTATTTTATTTGTATTGTTGATTACTGTATCACTATTGTTAATTGTACTTTTGTGTTCAGTTTACTGTCTGTTCAAAGTCCGTTGTAAGAACACAGTAAACAAATAAGTTGTAAATATTTAGTGGGACCAATAGACTTGTCACAATTGATCATAATACTGGACTATTATGGGTCGAATGAAACTCGTCTTTTGTTTCTTTATGTCGTATGCAGTCTAATGCACGATATATTTGTCGAATAAAATCATACAATTTCAACTTCAAATTAAGGAAACGAGACAAGTATGAATTTAAACTCTCACACCTTTGCGTCGATGATAATTATATTAAGCAGAGTGAATTGCAGTTTTCGTAAGAGGATTGTGAAGATGTTCCAAAAATATTGCTTTCACTATTAAAACCTGTAAATGTTTCCATGTTCATTCGGTGTGATAATCAGAAATTCTCAAAATTATTCAAATATTAATATCTGCAAATGCTTTCGAGGTCGATGGTGTTGGATACGTAGACGACGTTAGACCATCACTTGCAAAACCTACAAATATTTACCTGCTAATTAATCTTTGTACAAATAATTTTTCCAGTTATTTTGGTCGGTTACGGATATCTGAGTTTTCGATTGGTTTATGATAGGATACATGTTATCCAAATTTTTTAAACATGTAACAAAACCAATAACTTTAAAACTTAAGTTCATAGTAAATAAATGTGTGATTAACAAAAATATTAAGTAGTTATAAAAAAACTATAACATTAAGAGAATTCTACTTCATGCTCATTAACTTTAGTAATTATCCTAAGTAAATAATTGATTAATTTTTCAAAATTTATCATATTCTTTTTCTTTTTTTCAATATTTCGGTTATTTTGGAATCTTAATTGAAAAATACCAATAACTGATAAAAGAAAATAATAAAACGAATCATACACGAAAAACTAATAAAAATTAATTTTCATACTAAATACCTTTCATACGAGGGATATGAAATAAATATTAGTATATAAATTTTTTTTTAACAAATTCTCCTATATGCTCATTAACTTTAGTGAATATCCGAATTACCATTAATTATAACCAAATTTAATATTTACATAAATAAATAAGTAGAAAATTGATTAATTTAATATGAAATCGATTTTTTCCAACTCATATGCATGCTCATTAACATATATAATTAATGAAAATAAACCATAACACATGTAATTTATATATTTATTAAAAATACCTCGAATCGTAACTAAAACTTAATTGGTTAAAGAAAATAATAAAACGATTCAGTAACGAATAAACGTATTCATGATGTTAAATTCGTATTTCATAACTGTAATAAGCACTTTAAATCGAATCGACCAATTGATTAAACGAATATATTGTTTGAAACTCACATTCGGGTTAAAGTGAATTGAATCGAATAAATAAACGAAATCCTTACCAAAAATCGCCACCCCTAATGTTTATAATCATTAAACACGAAATCGAGATCGAATCGAAGTAATAAACATGATATTGAATAATTTGTAATTGTTAGATATAACTAATAGATGCAACTTCACACTATTAAAATGCAATTTCACCATTAAGATGCAACTTTCAACCTTAAAAGATGCAACAAATATTTTAAACTTAAAAAACAAAAAATTAAATCATTTTTAAGAAAAAACCACTCAACATTTGTGTTAGGGCGCATAAATATGACCATTAAATATGCAACTTCTACCATCAAACATGCAACTTTCACTAATAAATATGCAATATTTCGAAGATGAAATTTTTAGCAATAAACATGCAAAATGAAATCATTGGACTTGAAATTTTAGCAATAACATGCAACTGCATCTGCCTCGAAAATCACACCTGCAACTATGACCGTTGAATATGCAACTTCCACCATTAAACTTGCAACGTTCACCAATAAATATGCAATATTTCAAAGATGAAACCTTTAGCAATAAACATGCAAAATGAAACCATTGGACTTGAAAATTTAGCAATAACATGCAATTGCATCTACCTCGAAAATCGCACCTGCAACTATGACCGTTGAATATGAAACTTCTACCATCAAACATGCAACTTTCACCAATAAATATGCAATATTTCGAAGATGAAACCTTTGGTAATAAACATGCAAAATGAAACCATTGGACTTGAAATTTTAGCAATAACATGCAATTGCAGCTGCCTCGAAAATCGCACATGCAACTATGACTGTTGAATATGCAACTTCTACCATCAAACATGCAACTTTCACTAATAAATATGCAATATTTCGAAGATGAAATTTTTAGCAATAAACATGCAAAATGAAATTATTGGACTTGAAATTTTAGCAATAACATGCAACTGCATCTGCCTCGAAAAAACACTCTGCAACTATGACCGTTGAATATGCAACTTCCACCATTAAACTTGCAACGTTCACCAATAAATATGCAATATTTCAAAGATGAAACATTTAGCAATAAACATGCAAAATGAAACCATTGGACTTGAAATTTTAGCAATAACATGCAATTGCATCTGCCTCGAAAAACACACCTGCAACTATGACCGTTGAATATGCAACTTCTACAAGGAAACATGCAACTTTGACCAATAAATATGCAATATTTCGAAGATGAAACATTTAGCAATAAACATGCAAAATGAAACCATTGGACTTGTAACTTTAGCAATAACATGCAATTGCATCTGCCTCGAAAATCGCACATGTAATTATGACCATTGAATATGCAACTTCTAACATTAGACTTGCAACTTTCATCAATAAGTATGCAATATTTCGAATATGAAACCTTTAGCAATAAACATGCAAAATGAAACCATTGGACCTGTAACTTTAGCAATAACATGCAATTACATCTGCCTCGAAATTCGCACATGTAACTATGACCATTGAATATGCAACTTCTACCATTAAACTTGCAACTTTCACCAATCAATATGCAATATATTTTTATATTATTTTATTTTTTTCAGTATTTTAAAAAATTAATTTTTTTATCAATATTTTATAAAAATAAATTTTTAAAAACTTACACTAAATTTTTTTTATAATTTTATTTTTATTAATATTTTATAATTTATTTAATAAAAAATAATTTTTAAATTTTTTTGTTGAGTAACTGGAACCGGTTACTCTAATTTATTTATTTTTTTAAATCTAACAACCCTTGGGTATCAGATACCCAAGGGTCTGTTAGCAACACCCTTTTTGAAAATATTGAAAAAGCGCCGTCAAATAATGGTTCCGAACTTAAATGGAGCTGGGAAAATTCTGACTGTCCCAAACTCTTAAAAAAACACACTATCTAAATTAGAATCTAGGGGTGGCAAAACGAATCAACGAATCGAATTTGTATCGAATCATAAACGAATCGAATCGAAATGTGATGGATTCGTATTCGATTCGTTTATTAATCGAATCATAATATCATGATTCAATCTTGATAGTATTTAATATCATAATTTACCATAATTGATTTACATTAATTCTTCATAAATATATACATATAAAATATGTAATTAATATATTTATTAAAAATATTTGCCAAATATCGAAATTATTATTTTTTCTATGGTAATTAGACATAATTTCTCGAATCTTAATTGAAAAATAAAAATAACTAATAAAAAAAAAATAATAGAACGAATCATAAACAAATAAACGAATCTATAAGCTTAAATTCGTATTCGATTCGTTTAATAAACGAAACGAATCGAATCGAATTGACCAATTTATTAAACGAATTCATTTTTTCAAATCTGTATTCGCTATAAAGCGAATCGAAACAACCCGACCCAAATTACCACATCCACGCCCGTAGGACCTATCAACACTATACCTCCCCTGCAAGTAAACAAACCTCTTAAATCTTCTTTACTCGACTCTCGTAACACCGTCCTTCTTTCCCGATCCTTCGCATTTCTTCTTTTCTGAAACAGTAGCCATGGTTCTCGAGGTAAGCAATAACGACGTTTCTCTTCATTTTCACAAATTAGGGTTTTCTTTTTACTCTTCTTCGTTTTCATTATAATCATTGGAAACTAAACTTTTTCAAAATAAAAAAAAAAATACAGGCAACGATGATCTGTATCGATAACTCTGAGTGGATGCGTAACGGAGATTACGCTCCTAGTAGATTTCAAGCTCAAGCGGAAGCTATTAATCTTATTTGCGGAGCCAAAACTCAGGTTTCTTTCTTTTTAAAAAAGCAATTTATTATTTTTCCTTATTTCTTCTTTAATTAAGAAATTTGGATTTAAGTGCTTATATGTTGTGTTTCTTTTCTCATGTTTAAATTAAAGTTCAAAATTTTCTACAGTTGTTGATGTGTTATTTTAGGGTTTATTTGGAATGAGTTGTTTTGTTTGATCAGTTAAATCCGGAGAATACAGTAGGAGTTATGACAATGGCAGGGAAAGGGGTTCGTGTTTTGGTCACTCCTACTGGTGATCTTGGCAAGATTTTAGCTTGCATGCACGGTTAGTTATCTTACTTGTCTTATTTGTTCAAGATCAAGGTATGCTTGTATTGAGTTCCACGGCTCCAGTGGAATGAATTGCTAGTTGTGAAGTATGGGTGGTTGGTATAACATTAGCGGTTAAGCACTTTTGCGGTTGACCTTTAAAAGTACTAAGCAGAAGCACATCGGTTACAAACATACCTCGAGTGTTGTTTATGGTTATTGCGTGAAGTTTGTTCGAGTACTTGTATTGATTTTTGTTGCTGGATGAAGGTCTAGAAATAGGTGGTGAGATGAATCTTGCTGCTGGGATCCAGGTGGCCCAATTGGCCCTAAAGCATCGCCAAAACAAAAAGCAGCAACAAAGGATTATTCTCTTTGCTGGAAGGTGGGTTTGGATTGTGTTCTTTGTGTTTTTGTTGTATCATTTTGTTGTTTATTTTGTATTATGATTGTGTGTTTGCAGTCCCATCAAGCATGAAAAGAAGGTACTGGAGATGATTGGAAGGAAGTTGAAAAAGAATAGCGTGGCGCTTGACATTATTAACTTTGGTGAAGACGATGAGGGGAAGACGGAGAAGCTTGAAGCACTTCTTGCTGCTGTGAACAACAATGACAGTAGCCACATTGTCCACGTTCCTCCTGGTCCAAATGCCCTTTCTGATGTGCTTCTTAGGTGAGTAATCTACTTTAGTTTGATTCATTTCTTTTGAATGTTAGTGGCTTACTTTCATATGATATTCTGATTTGAGTTTAAAATTTCCTCCCATGGCAGTACACCCATCTTCACTGGGGACGGGGAAGGTGGGAGTGGTTTTGCGGCAGCAGCAGCTGCAGCTGTAGCCGGTGGTGGTTCTGGTTTTGAGTTTGGAGTGGACCCTAACCTAGAACCTGAACTGGCACTTGCTCTTAGAGTTTCAATGGAAGAGGAGAGAGCAAGACAAGAAGCAGCAGCTAAAAGAGCAGCAGAGGAAGTTGCTAAAAACGAAAAAGAAGGGGAACAACAATCCAGCTCACAGGATGTAACTATGATTGATGAAGATGGTGTTCCAGCTTCGGAAACTGATGACAAGAAAAAGACTTCAAAGGTTTGTTTTATTTTTTGAAATTTGCCAATATATTTTCCTGCTATTATTCATTTTCAACAGTTTTCATTTATTGGATTCTTATTTGAATTGTTTGTTGTGAGAACATCATAACATATTTTTAAAGTTCATTACTTCCGAGTTATTATTCTGTCTTTTTTTTAAGAATTAGATTTATTATTGGGTAGGGTTGCACACGCATGTTTCTCTTTTGGTTTGGGGAGAGCTGGGATTAGTGGTAAGCTTGTTCTCTCAATTCAAAGGTCCTTGAGTCTGTGAATGCCACTAGACCAACAGGGGACACTGTTCATGCATACAAAATATGTCAAGCATGCGAATATGTGAATCACTATAGTTGTGTACTTGCAGTTTCTCATTCCTTGGTGATATTGAACAATCAATCTTTTGCCTCTCCGGAAGCATACCTTGCATATCTTAAAGACCAATGTTTCTGCCTCATTAGAAAAGACTGCAGTTTAGTTGTTTGATGGGAAAGAAAATCTGGAAGCTAATTTTGGTTACATTTCATTACTTAGATCATAAGATTTTTCGTAGTTACATTCTGGTAATAAGTCCTTTTTTTTTAGTACTTCGGAATGCAGATTAAAGTACCTTAAAACATAAATTAAAGAAATCTGTACTTGCGATTAGAACAGTTCTTCACAGGTAGACCTGGATGTGGATGAGGGAATAACCAATGAATTTACGTAGATACCATGATTTCATTCTTAGGGAGCCTTGATTGCAACCAAATGTTTGATCTTGTTATTGCTATTTTATGATTGACTTCTAGCATTCCGTAATTTTAACCTTGAAAATTTTTGACAGCATGACGAGGGTCTGCTACAGGAGGCCATAGCAATGTCATCGATTCCTAGATACCCCCCTGTGCAAGATACGAATATGTCAGAGGCAGCGGAAGATGATCCAGAGTTGGCACTAGGTGAGTCCTTGTGTTCAGTGTTTTTGCTTTCTTTGGCATGGGGTATACCTCATCTTGATGGTAGGTGCACAAAGTTTAGCTAGCCTTGGAACTTCCAGAAAGTCTATCTTGGAGAGTATACTTGGGGCTGACTGTTATTTTTAAATAACCTTTCTCCTGCATTTCTATCTATAATAGGAACTCCATTTGATTGTGAATTATTATGCTATTCTTTTGGATTGATGGTATTTCCCCCCTGCCTTTTTTGAAAATTTCAATTGGAACCTGTGGCCGGCCTATTAATAGTTTCCAGTTCAGTAATCTATGATTATATATATAGACACTATCTTTGGCATATATGATTAATACTTTCCCCATCTCTGTTGCTTGTAGCTCTTCAATTATCCATGCAAGATGGTACAAAAGATACACCAAGCCAGAGTGATATGAGCCAGTTATTGGCTGACCAAGCTTTTGTGTCGTCCATCCTTGCGTCGGTAGGTCTGCGAACATTTCAATAATTCTTTTTTATCCACCCTTGATTGAGAAATACAAGTATATCATGATCTGTCCATTAATTGCACTTAATAGTTAGTGCATTTTTGTTTCCTCAGCTTCCAGGGGTTGATCCGGAAGATCCCTCGGTTAAAGATGTGCTTGCTTCCATGCAAAGCCAGTCTGAGGTGAGTTTATTAGACTTGGTGCTACTTGGTAGGATGAATATACATATCTCTATTTACTTGGCATATAATGACACGTCAGCTAAAATACAAATGAATATTAGGATAGCATGTCTATGTTGATTTTAATTGTGTCTGTTGATTCCAGTTCGATTTTGGAGTTTAAAATAAATTTTGATATTAGGCCTTTCATTCATATACAATGCGAATGTGTCTGATGAAAGCTTTTGAGACCTGATTATTATGTATGTTTCTTAGCCCCAAGAGAAGAAGGATGAAGATAAGGCGTCAAAGGAAGAGGAGAAGAAGTAATTCTGCTTTTCAGTGTCAGGTTTGGACTTCTTGAATTCAGTCTATGATTTGTTATCAGCTTATAAGGCGACAAGATGTTTCAAATTTGATCACATTCTTGTAAATTTCCCAGTTTTTGGGATCTGCAGGTTATTAATATTTGTAACTGTGTAGTGATTATCCGATCAATAATTTTTCTGACAGGTCGTTAACCTCTTGATTGCGGCCAGTGAACGACTCATATTGGTGATTTTCATTTATATTTGAAAAGGCTTAAGATGAGCCGCTGGTTTGTTAATGGCAAAATTCTGAATGGTACCAATCAACACTAATACAGCGCTACTTTAGAAATATGCTTCTCTGGATCTGGTTATATATATTATTTGTTCGTATTTATTTGAGTCTTGATGTTGAGCCTTGCCTTTGCTTCGCTTTGCTTTATTTGAAAAAAAAAAAAAAATACATTGCAAATGCTTATTCAGAGACAAAATGCTACACTTTTTTTTTTTTTTGTTGCGGGTTGATGGTCAGTGTAACTGTGTAAGAAGTATAATTAATGGCCTATATAAGAAGTATTCAATGCAAATCCTTTTCTCTGTTAAGTTTATTTTAATGGGAAATACTCAGGACATTGTCTTAGGAAAGTTTTCTTGGTAAAAAAGGAAAAAATGATTAATATTTAGATAATTTTTTGTGTTCTCATGTGAAAATTTTCCAAAAATAGTTAAGAAAATAGATTCTTAACGAGTCCTCAAGAGGTGTGGTGTAGGGTACAAGATCTCATTTTGAGGTTATGGATTTAGGGGATGCGTTTCTTGTAAGAGTTTGGGATAGTTACGGATTTTACTTATTCCATTTAAGCCTAGAATGAGTGATCTGACGATGAGGTTTTCAAAAAAAAAAAAAAAAAAGAGCATGACCCTATTTTAATTAATGGCATATTTAAGAAATATTCAATGCTCCAGCGTCTAATTGTACTCATCACTATAAAAGTCAAAATTGGGTAATTAAATCCATAAGGGTAATTGCTCATTGTTTATCCAATAACATTGATGAGCTATCAATATTTTATACTACTATTTAAGATTTATTATTCATGTTGGCTTTTTTTTTTTTTTTTTTTTTTAAAAAAAAAGGAAAAGAAATTGAGGACTTATTAGATAGAATGGTAAGGTTGTTTTCATATTTGCAATTACCAAATAGATATAATAATTATAATTTATAACCCTGTTTTCTTAAACCAAACATAGCCTTTTGGTTGTGTTTCGGAGAGATTTAATCAAGTGCATTATCTCTTTAATCGTACAATACAGCCAAGCCAATCAAAAGAAGTTAATGGTGCGTTTATGTAATGGGAATGAACAAAAATCAGAATGAAATACATTCACATATTAGGTTTCGTTTTAGTATAACTTTTCAAATAAAGTTTTTTTAAATATGGGTTATTTTAATAACACATTTAGAAGTAGAATTTTTTATAAAAACTTTTTAGATGTTTGGTTGTGAGTGCGAGTTTTAAGTTTTTATTAAAAAATATAAAAATATTTTATTGGATGAGTCTTTTTAAGTTCTGTTATGAAAAAAGTGAAATAATATTATTAAATTATTGACAATTTAATAATTAAATTTTTTTTACAAACTCTACTCCTAAAAGCCCGAATTTTGAGCTTTTGTTAGTGGAGGCAAAATAATTTTTCCAATCATCAAAAACTCCATTTAAAATACAATCAAACACTATCAAAAATTTTGAAAATAATTTTTAAGATTAAAAAAAACTTTTTATCTCTACTAAAAGACATACTAAACAGACAGTTAGTCATGTTAATAGCAAAATTATAAAATGAGACACCAAGTGAAATCATATTTATAAACATATCACTTGAAATTCATTTACGCACCCACTCAAATAAATTAAGAAAATAATAATAATAATAATAATAATAATATAATAATAATAATAATAATCGGAAAGGATTTATTGATGGTACTATATGTGCGCCTCAAATGTCTACATATGAGGAGAATATGAGATCGAATTTTCTCCGATATCCAAAGTGAATAGATATGCATTATAAATTTCAAATAATTTCCTTCTTTAGTTTGGGAAAAATTGTGATTTTTCAACTAAATTTCTCATGAATCAAACAGAAAGGTAGTTGAAGGCATGGACAAGGACCCAAACGAAAATGATGGGAGTGACCAATGAGTGGTTGGTTGAGTGGTAGTTGGCTCAATTGTAGGAGGCTCGACTGGGTATGCTCCCCAGTTCGAGTCCGCTAGAGTCATCATCGTTGGGAGGACCATACCGTACAGCTCTCGATCCAAATCTGGATTAATCAGGTCCAATGTAGCACTGGATATCAGGTGGGGAATAAAAAAAAAATGATGGGAGTGTCAAATCTCTTGAAAATCAATACCATAAAATCCAAATACTCAAAATTTTATTTCAACAAGAATTGCACAAATCTGCCCACCCCCACAATTGAATGGTCTCACATTCATATGTTAATTAAGGCATAGAAATTGAAGAGATTTTTTTTTTTTTTTTTTTTTTTGAAATCGTTCGCGAAATCACAAATTTCGGGTTTAAGCGAATAGGTAAAACCCCCGGTTGTCCTAGATTCTTATAAGAAATGCACTTCTTGAATTCGAACTCGGGACCTGAAGGTCAGACCCTGAACCTTACACCATCAAACTGTTGGAAAATGCTTATGAGTAAGCATTTTGATGCACAATTTTAAGCATGATCCACTTCGTGTTAGTGGTTGTTAGTGAATGATTCAGATACTCCTGCGTCGGTAGTTCGAAATGATATATTCATATGCTTAAAATGGTGCTTTGGTGAATGAGAAATTATTGCTCAAAGTTCACCCAATGATGTTGGAAAATAAGGAGAATTGAGTTTGTCTCATATGGGAAAGCTATAGAGGGAAAATTATGCTTATATATGATTGCTCATATGTAGATGGGTAAGAGTTATAAGGATAGAGGCTCTCTCTACGTGCGGGGGGGGGGGGGGGGGGGGGGTGCAAATCAAATCCGAATCAAGCTTGGCTTGTGTGCACCCGCGTGTCATGCGTACACGAATGCCAGACCAAATTGTGCGGGTCTGGCCCAGCCAATTTTTTGCATTTCCATAATAACTAATTTAATTAGCTTAGTGGTTACAACAAGTTAAAGACATTTAAATAAGTGGTTACAACATGTTAATTTCCCTTTAAATAAGTGGTGATTTTCGGTTTTTGAAAAATGCACAACACAGAGAAAACACACATCTCGCTCTCAGGGTCTGCCTCTGCTCTCAGCCTCCGCTCTTAGGGTCTGCCTCTGCTCTCAGCCTCTGCCGTGAGGGTCTGCTCTGTGGGTTTGATTTCAGGGTCTGCCGAGAAGGTCTGATTTCATAGTCTACCGATAGGGTTTGCTAGGCTAAATTTAAGTCTAATTCAGATTTCCTTGTAACTACCGAAATATTTGTAATAATTGTATTACACAAACCACACCCCTTAGAGACGGAAGAGATAATAAACCTTATAATAGAATTTAACATATCACAAACAGCAGGAAGATTAAATATAATAATAAATAATACAAATTAACTTCATAGATAGTGCATGCATGTTCTTCAACAACACATATTGACAATATATAATTAAAATAAAACTAAGCCTTTGAAATTAAACATAATAAGGTTTGAAGATAATTTATTGCATGCATCTATTAGAAACTACATGATTGACCATTGATGGAAGAAGTGGCTGCAGCCCGTTGACAAATCAGCATGTCTCTCTTCTCAAAGAAGTCCATTTGTAACTCCCTGCAGTCTAGGCTGCAAAAAGCATAATCATCCCTAGCAAATTAAATTTAAAAAAAAAAAAAAAAATGAGCTCCATTAATTAATTGTAATTAAATGTATAAACTGTTTAATCAAAGATTGAAAAATTAGAACCCCTAAAAAAAAACCCGGATTAAGTGAAATCAAAACGACGTCGTTTTAAATTTAGCAATCGGACAAACTTTTCCGACAAGGGAGAGAAAGAGAGGGGGTGTTACTGGAACATGAAAATGTCATCCCCAGGCTGAAACTTCTTACAGCAGAGGAAACATGAATGGCTCACAGAGAAGTAAGGCTTCTGAATAGTGACAGCTGAAAGTGGCTTCTGATGAAAAATCACAGGGGATATTGATCTAGCCAAGTATTGAAGCCCAACAGGTCCGCCAGCACTAACACCACCGTAAGCCACCGGCCTCTGCTCTGAGCCACCACCACCACTACCAGCAGCAGCAGCAGGAGAGAGCTTGCAGCCACCCACCGGCTTCTGATCAATAGCACCAACATAGAGGTTTCTCCCACGGCCGGCTTCAAAAGCCACCGAAATTTTGCCTTCATCGCCATCATTACCCTGTTTTGAATCTGCAGTTGAACCCACTTCAAAAATAACTAGATCACTCTGTGGGGGAGCAAGGCTTGTCTTTCTTTTCTTTGGAGATATTTGGTTTTTGCTAAACATCATTTTAGAGTTCATTCTTTTTCTTTTGGTCTTGCGATTGATGATATATATTGATATTGTTACAGTGTCAGGATTATTTATAAGTTTTTAACAGTAGCTTGGGATTGTCCGACAACTTTTAAGTGTTCAACTCAAACAGGGGATCAATAAACCAAATTGAAATTTTATGTATGAATTTCGTGCCATGTCTGAGCTTTTTTTCAGGCCAAAATTAGCATGGACAGGGAAAAAGAAAACGGTACGCCATTATTAAATCAATGGACATTCTAAGCTAACTTCTGCGCTTCAGTACCTTCCCTTTTGAAATGTCTTTTCACAGCTAGAAGAGCCCATCATTCTTATACATTATAAGTTATTACCTGTCATTAAACATCATATCTCACAAGTCACTTCACAATCTTGTATTTGACTTTTTTTTTTTTTTTTAATCATTGAAAATCCACCGTCAAATCACATATTTTGAGTTTAAGCGGAGCAGGTAAAACACCCGATTATCTCAGACTTTTACAAGAACGCACCCCATAAATTCGAACTCAATACCTCAAGGTGAAATCATAAACCCTACACCACCAAGGCACACCTCTTGGGGACAATTATATTTGACTTAACAAGACCTAATCGGTATGTTGAATCCACTAATGGTGAGTTAGGTAATTGTAATCGAAATGTAATGGAATCGGAATAGACTGTAAGAAATAAATTGAAGTTATTTATTTATATGCATGAATAATTATGGAAATCAAATAATATTTTATTGGTGTGTTTAATTTAATTTTTTTAAATTGGTTTAACAAATTCTTAAGGCTAATGAATATATGTTCTATCTCACTTTAAGATATTCAAAATGATATTCGGACGAATGAGAAATAAACTCTCAAATTATATCCATGAAATTGGAAAATTAAAGGGAAAGTATAATGACATAAGAAATGGAATTAAGATTGAACGACTTTATACATAGTTATTCAATAATAATTGAGTAAGTTTATAATGATAGAAGCTTTCTTTACGAGGCAGTCAAGAGCTCCGATGGGACTGTGAAGTTCCAATTTCAGGAATTGAATACGTAAAGATGGGAACCCCTCCCGTAAACTGGTTAAAAGCTAATGTGGATGCGGCCTTCAACAAATATAGATGAAGATTGGAATGATGGTGGTCATCCAGGACCACAACCACGGTCGCTACTAGGGCCATTGCCTCCTATGAAGATGTGGAAGAAGCTGAAGCTAGGGCCATTATTTTTGGAGTGAAGACAGTGATGGAAACAAAGCTAATATCCCCCATTATTATAGAATCAGATGCGTTGAATGTGGTTAATCTGGTGAATGGTAAGGGTTACAGCCTTAAGGAATTGGGGTGGATTATAGATGATATCATTGGAGCTACCCGATATTTGAATGTGATAATGCTCCAGTTTCGACCGAGATCTTGTAATGAGATTGCGCATAAGTTAGCTAAGATAGCCTGTAATAAATCTGTATCAGGCTTTTGACAGGGAGATTTCCCTTCCTGCATCAGTTGTATTTTGTGACTTGGTTTTAATATATTTCCTTTTAAAAACAAAAAACAAAAAAAAGCTTTCTTTACGCAAGCCCCACACAACACAAGGGTGCATGTGGTAACTTCTTATTAGTTCTCGCAAGTCCTGTGGAGCCAGATCTAGCTTAACCATGTTTTACAACTTTTTTTTTAAACATTGGAAACTCTCTGCTAAATCACATGATTCGGATTTAAACGGAGCATGTAAAATCTCTGACTGTCACAGTCTCTTACAAGAAATGCATCCACTTGACTCGAACCCAGGACCTGAAAATCAAATCCTAAATCGTTTCCCACCAAACTGTAGACATGGTACAGAGGTACGGCGACGCTGTCCGGGCTCGCGGCCCGGTCGAGAGTACGGAGTAGCCCGCGGGAGACTAAACCAGAGAAATAAAATGGAGTCGCCACCCGGTGTGAACTGAGAAATGATTTAAGGCCGCACTCACCCCTCGCAAGGGAAGACCTCAAACCGTTGGGTTCGGAATGGTCCATTACTTATGCCAATAGTAATGAAAAGATTTATGCAATAGGATAACCAAGTCTTATGCTAAACATGCAAGGTAATGTAATCAACACACATCGCACACCCATAAACGTAAATAAATAAAAGGAAGATAAATGTATAATTCCATAGACATATTAAACAATGAAGCGCAGTAATGTAATTAATAACAACTATAAAAGCATTAATAATGAAAGCGGATAATTAGATATGTAATGCAAACGAAATGACCAAAGAAGCAAACATGCATGAAATATGATGAAATGAGATCTGTTCACTGTACGTGCGTTCGCCCAGCATTCGGAAACGCGTTCGAACGGTAAATAAAATGTTCGCGTTCGTAAACGCGTTCGAACGGGATAAGACCTGATGCATGGTAAAACAGAATGCATACGCGTTCGAGTAGCGTTCGTAAACGCGTTCGAACGGGATAAGACCTGATGCATGGTAAAACAGAATGCATACGCGTTCGAGTAGCGTCTGTAAACGCGTTCGAACGGACTGAGGCAGAATGCATATGTTCGTGTAGCGTTCGGAAATGCGTTCGAACGAGATTACCAAAATGGTATCTAAAATGACACAAACACATGCGCGAATGCTTCTCAAGCGGTACGTGAAGTTATATCCCAAGTACAGACCGCATTACCGTCCATTCGGATTCGGCTACAGAATTTATGTCTGGGTTTCCATCCGATATACCACAAGAGGCAACACTCGAGCACTAACACAACATGGATGTAAAGTGAAGAATGAAAATATAACAACCAAAAAGGGTAAATAACAAGACAATAAAATAGATGCGACCAAGGCCAGAATCTATATGGGACTTCGTATGCCCGACTGAACGTATTTCATATTCAATCAAGCATACTTCGTCCAACGTGGCAAAACATCGTGGTAAAGGCAGCCTTTTGGCTTTTTTCCCTCAAATGGAGGACGTTTAAGCCATATGATTAGCCCATGCGCATTAAGTGACAATGCATGAATAAGCAAGGTAATGATATGCAAAAAGGTAGATAACGAAATAATGAAAAGGCGCGACAAAACATCGCGGTATAGGTAGCCTTTAGGCATTTCCCTCGAATAGAGGACATTTAATCCACATGATTAGCCCATGCGCATCAAGTAACAATGCATGAATAAACAAATAACTAATATGGGACCTCGTATGCCCGATTGAACGTATCTCACGTTCAATCAAACGTAATTCGTCCGGCGCGGCAAAACATCATGGTAAAGGTAGCCTTTAGGCATTTCCCTCAAATAAAATACCTTTAATCCACATGATTAGCCCATGCGCATCAAGTAACAATGCATGAATAAACAAATAACTAATATGAGACCTCGTATGCCCGATTGAACGTATTTCACGTTCAATCAAACTTACTTCGTCCGGTGCGGTAAAACATCGTGGTAAATGTAGCATTTAGGCATTTCTCTCGAATAGAGGACCTTTACCCTACATGATTAGCCCATGCACATCAAGATTAACAATGCATAAACAAAGAAACAATACATAGAAAATAGATAGCGAAACAATAGACACAAAATTAAATACCAAAATGTAACACGTGCTTGAAAGTTTCTCAAGCGGTACATGGAGTTGTATCCCAAATACAGACCGCACTACCGTCCATTCGGATTCGGCTACGGAATTTACGTTTGGGTTTCCATCCGATATACCGCGAGAGATAGCACCGACCATTTAACATAATGCAATCATTAACCCAATGTATACATGAAATATGATAATGCATGTGATGAGATAACAATAAATAACGGAAGCGATAAATAATAAACTAAGTGCGAAATAGAAATAAAGATAAATGCGGGATAAAATAAATGGCGGAACATCAAAGAGAGATGTGACCCATAGTTTGGCCATTTATTTAATAAAGGACTTTGCATGCCCGGTTGGACGTATTCCACGTCCAACCAAGCATGCCATTTCTAGGACGACAAAATAAAAATATAACAAAGGGTGTCATCAGGTCGTACCTTTTAATTGCTTCCCAGGAGTGCGTTACGTCGTAGCCGGAAGGGTTAATATTCCGTAACTTTTTTGGTTTTCTGGTTCGGTATTTTCCTTCGCTGTTTCACTGTTTTGTCTCGGTTTCTTCACTGTTTCGGAAGGATTTTTGAACTGTTTTAAGGGCTGTTTTGGTTCACTATTTCGGCTGTATTTTAGGACTGTTTTGGGCGTTTCAGGGACTATTTTTGGTCTCAGTTTTGGGGTGTTTTTGGACGGTGATGGGATTCTGTTTGAGGCTATTTCTGTTGTTGTGTAATCGGTGAAGGTCTGGTGCTGATATTTGTTGTTTGCGTCAGTGAAGGTTTGGTCGTGGGGCTGCTTCGTTGTTCACGTGTGGTTAGCTTAGGGGACGCGGGTGGTTTTTGTTTGTGTCGGTGCTAGGACCAGGCTGTGTGTGAATTGGTGAAGAGAGATGAAGATGAGAAGGGTCTAGGGTTTATTTTTATTGTTGAGGGATGAAAGCCGAGAGAGTGGCAATTGTGTTATTGGTTTTATTTCAGTTTTGTCGTGAGTAGTGCGTGCATGGGAGATGAGAGAAGTGAGGGAAGCTATGGCCGTGGCTGTGTTGGATTTGTGTCTTCACGTGGGGGCAGTAAAATGGTGTTGTGTTTAGCTTTTTGTAAGGGACATGAGTGGGTTCTTTTGCCGTGAGGATCTTGGGGTTAAGAGGAGATATGGCTTTTGTTATGGTGGTAATGGCGTGAGGATTATGGGTTTATTTGCTTACGTCTTTTGGTTTGGCCGAGAGTTAGGGTTTACTGCATGAGAGGTGAGGTGACGTGGCTTAAGGGTAGTGGCGTGATTTGGCTGCTTGAAAAATGAGAGAGAGCCGTGAATGAGAGTGAAAGAGCCCAGCCAAAATAGGGTTTGGAATATGTCTCTTTTTATAATGGTGAGCCTAGGGTTTCCTTGTGTGTGCATGGTTTGAAAATGGGACAAATCAAGTAAAATATGGGGTGTATTTAATTCAATTATTCAAGGAAAGAATATTTATATTTTTGGTGGGGGAATTTCTTTAATTTGGTGGGTGATTTATTTAAATTAGGAAGGAGATTTGATTTAATTTAGGAATGAGATTTATTTTGATTTGATTGGTTTTAATTTAATTTGTGACATGTGTTAAATATGATTTAATTATTTTTGGATTGGGCTTTGGGCGAAATGGGCTTTGAAGGGTTGGATGGGTGTGTGAGGCATGTGGGCTTTTATGGGTTGCGGGGGTTTTGGGCTGAGGCCTAATAGTTAAAACAGAGATTAATCGAGCGAACCCGAGGCTAATTAGCGAGTTAAATTGATGATGTATTTATTTCTTGAATTTCCTCTTCTGACGTCTGTTTCCCGCGACTTCCGCAACTTATCGGGTAGTGTCTCCATACGAGGCTCATCATTGGGCTTTATGCAAAAATACAGTGTCTACACAAACCACACCCCTTGAGGGCGTTTTACAATTTCTTATCAGTTCTTTACTTTTTTTTTTTTTTTTTTTTACTGATTATGAACATTGTTATATGTGATTAAAAATATTGTATTTTTTTTCCCTACAATTACTTTTACTATCTTCATTCAAGTGGTCCCCAATAGATGTAGTTTGGTGACAAAGAGTTTATAACTTAGTTGTTCGAATACATGATATATATTTCTTGTAAGAATCTGAGATAATTTGAGATTTTACTTATTCCGTTTAAGATCGGATCGGATAATTTAACAGTGAGAATTCCAATAATTCCAAAAAAAAATCTTCATCTTGCTGAGTATCCATGGCTTTGGACTTAAATGGTGCTCTGTCACGAGTAATTGAAATGTATAAGAATTATTGGTGCTTTTGGGAAAGTGGGTTTTGCTGAAGTGAAGTGAAGAATAATGGTGGGGAATTTCCTTTTTTCCCTGTTGAAGCTAATTTGGTAAAATAACAAACGGCTTCATTGGCCAATTATATAGTGTTTGAAATTTGATCTCATTGTTGATGATGCAATTGCAATCTGATAGGGAGACAAAGTAGAGATTAAAAATGAAAAAAAATAGCATTAAAACGACGTGGTTTTAATTGTGTTTTTATTTTCGTTTAGTCCTTATTTTATTTTCGTATAATTGCTATGGGTGGTTATTACCCCTTCCAAAAAGGAAAAAAAAATCAATCACTCTGGATAGTAATGTTGTAATATATTTTTTTGGAATCGTTGTAAATCCCGCCGTTAAACTATCTCTTTCGGGCTTAAGCAGAGAAGATAAATTTCCCGGTTATCTCAGGCTTTTACAAGAAACACACTCTCTAGATTCGAACCCAGAACCTAAATGTGAGATCCTGAACTTTACATCACCAAATCACGCCGTCTTTGAGACTTAATGTTGTAATACTCCACTTCCAAAAAGGAAATTTTTTTTATAAAGTAAATGAATCTACTCGCAAATTGATCGTGTATGTTCACAATTCACTTCAAATTTTTTGAACTTGTACATAGATCATTAGTGTAGATAATTATCTTTTAATTAAATTGTTCAAAGATGCCCTTCCTCGTTTCTTTGTTATTTTATCAACTTTCGAAATCTTTATTAAAGAAGATACCTAATTCTAATGAAGTTTTATGCTTGTTGAAGAATTGATTATCCTTAAATATCATGTGAGACAGAAAGTATTGCCAATAATGCAATAGTGGAGCCTGGCAAATGGCAATAGCTGTTCAAATTATGATTAATTTTTTTCTAATTTTTTTTTCTTGAATTGTGATTCATTGAAACCTGTTCTAAGATGCACATGCAAAACATACACATGGTAGACTTAAAATTGAGATTGTATAGTGATTTAGATCGAAATAGGGGCGGTCTTGAGATTTAGAAAGTCATAAACGAATTTTTAAAATATGATCCTTATTCATGAAATTAAATGAGATTTTTGAAATTTTTATTGCATTTCTTATTAAATTTTCTTAAATTTGGGATTTTAATTTTAGTTTTTAGTGATTGTATTAAAACGTGGTTCATGTATTAGTAGTACAAAATCCTAATCCATATATATGAAAAAAATTAATTTTGATTTTTATTTAATTTGGTCCAACCAAATATTGGGGCTTCATCCTATCGCCTGTGTATAGGGGTGACCATAGGTCGGTTAATTGATCGGTTTGTAATTGTATAAACCAACGAAAATTGAAATTTGAAATTGAACCGAATAATTTGGTTCGGTTTGGTCCCAATCAATTAACCCCCAAATCGATCGGTTCGGTTTTGATTAATTAACCCACGGTTCGGTTCGATTCACGATATTACAAACCGATCAGTTTACGAGTTCGGTTTATAATTCAAATAAACTGATCGATTTAAATCAAACAAAAACCAAATATAAACCGAAAATAGAGTAGGTTATTAGAAAGTTGAAGTTAATTTGTGTTGTGTGCTTAATTATCTTTTATTACTGTTGTTATGTGTAAGTTTGAAATAATTTATGTACAATTAGTATTGTTGATGGAGATTTTTGCAGCTTAGGTATTTGAACAGTTCGGAAAGGGCAGAGAGGGAATTCTCCTCATCCGGAGGACCCATGTTCATAGTTTGTGTGTTGATCTTCAACCCGGCATGGAGCTCGGGTCCAGTTTTCTCAGGATGACCGACCCGAGGACACGTCGTGGACCAGGTTTTAGAGTCGATAACATCAGAGTTGGGGCCAACCACGGTAGACCGGCAGCTCGGCTTGGTTTTACTTTGCCTTCCAGAAACGGTTGATGAGTTCAGATATTTCGGGTCAGGACGGAAGTAGTATGGGAAGCCCGACAGGTCACTTGGCCGACCTCTTGAAGACCGACAGATCAGAGTTGATGGATTTTTCCCTCCAAAATGTGTCATTATTCAAAGGCTCTTTACAGGCTAGCACCATTATTGTTGCGTGTGGCAGTGGAGAAAACAGAGTGATGTGACAGATCGTCAGGCAGCAAGCTTGCTTTCGGCGACGACAGTCTTGGGGGAGAGAGCCATTCAATCAGTCAGAGACCACACGGGAAACGTCATAAAAATGGAGGAACAATGTTGTAATTCCTGAGTATATAAAGTAAAGTTAGATTCATTATAGGAGAGGAGAAAAGATAGATAGCAAAACTGGTAACCAAAAGAAAATGAGCACTACTTGTAAAACACCGTAAGCAAAACAGCTCAGCTTTCATTAGGCCATCTCTGAAAACAGGTTGGTCGAGCATGTTTTGTTAATAAAAGTAACATCCCATTTTGTGCCCGTGGACGTAGGCAGGACTTGCTCCGCCGAACCACGTTAAAACTCTATTGTCGATCTTTGTGTTTTTCCTTACCTTATATTATATTTGCCTTTGGTCTCCCCATAACCAAAAAAATTCAAGGTTGAGGGAATGTTGTCTCGGGAGGGTTATCTCGAAACTGTCACTGGGACAAAAATCATCCGTCAACAGTTGGCGCCGTCTGTGGGGAATGTTAACAAAAATCAACTTGCGTAGTAAGGCAACGGTAGAAGGTGGATACCGTGGGTTGTTGGAGAGTTCAACAGCAGAATGGATGGAAGGGGAAATGAATGGGAAGAAGCTGGTCAGAACGGGAGAAGGAAAAGGTTCGCAAGAGGAATGAAGGTTGACAGCAAGAGCTTTTTTTTGCGAGTTGTAGAATGGAATGTAAGAGGGGTAGCCAACGATCACCCATTAGGACTGAGTTGAAGAATGAAATGTAATATTGCGGATGGGTGACGTTCATTGGAAGTGGCTGAACCAGTCCCTCCAGGAACAGGTGTTGTACATGCTCGGCCTGCTAGAGTCCTCAGTTTTACAGGTTGGCAGTGCTGCAAGATCGGTCGGGAAACTAGTCAGCCAAGGGCAAAGGACAACGTCCATCAGGCCTCCCCTCAATTGGTGTGGTGGTCTTCCCGGATGAGAGAAAAGGAGAAAAAGCGCACGAGGAGAACCACAAGGAGTCAGAGCAGAAGACCTCGGCAATGCCTCCAGATTTTACTCGGGATATGCAAGGTCCCGGGAAAATGCATTGTTCAGAAGTGCTTATGGAGAGATCTGCACGATGGGACCATGTCGGCTTGGTCGGGAAGCAAGTTCAGACGGATCTGAATAAGCTCAGACTCGAGGATGCGTCGGGTTGCTCAGACCAGAACCAGAAGAAAGTATTGTAGAAGCCACTCTTAAAATGACCCGCAAAGAGTTGTAAGAAGGGCAGCATGTCCATTGAATATGAATAAAACTCTCATTTTTTAAAGAAAATTGTCTATCATACTTGTTTATTAATCAAATGTGAAAGTTATTTTCAATATTCTTGGGATGTGCTCGATGCGAAGGGGTTATTGGTGGTCGGGAAGGGCACCAAGCCCGTGGCACGCCAATCATGGGTGTCATTATCAAACCACCGGGTGGAAGTGTTCCGACCTGGCTCTTTTCACCTTTGAGGATCCAGAACGCATCAATGGATGAGGTACATGTGGGAAAAATGCGAACCCCTCGTGGCACGCCAATCCCGGGTGTCATTATCAAATCCATGAGGCCAGAGTGTTACCACCATATGACTCGCATTTTTTAGGAACACCTCAGGTAAACCGGACCCAGAGAGGTTTCTTCCCTTGCGAGTCGGCTGGTGAATCCCGCTGAGAACCATCAAACCATCTGGCTTGGGTATGGCCGAATGACCCCCTTGATTACAAGAGTCTCGGGTAAACCGGACCTATAGAAGTTTCTTCCCCTGTGAGTCGGCTGGTGAATCCCACCGAGAACCATCAGACCACCTGGCTTGGGTATGGCCGAATGGCCCCCTTGATTATAGGAGTCTCGGGTAAACCGGACCCAATGAGGTTTCTTCTCATGCGAGTCGGCTGATGAGTCACATTGAGAACCACCCAGGGAGGGCACACACGGGGTGTCTTCCTCCCCAGATGGGATTTGCCTGATCACCCCGGATCATCGTATCCGTAGCCTGGTTAGCCGGACATTGAATTGTAAGGTTTAGAATTGTGTTTTGGGAGGCACCGAGCAGGACGCTGCCTCGGAGCACCCGAGTTTTTATTCTTACTTCTTCCATTTGTGTGGAGTATGTGCTAAGTCACCACCATTTTGTTAACTTTACTTTGTTCCGATTTTTATTTTTCGCTGATGTCTGGCAAGGGGACGCTCGCGCCAGGATCCGCAGAGCCTCAGAGGTTGAAAATCTTCCCTCGGGTAAGTCTCAAATGCTCCTCTAACTCGGGGCTGGATTCGTTCCGCTGAGTATGTATTGTTCCACCAGCGCGGGGCTGTATTTGTTCCGCCGAGTCTGTATTGCTCCTCCAGTTCGGGGCTGGATTTGTTCCGCCGAGTCTGTATTGTTCCACCAGCTCGGGGCTGGATTCGTTCCACCGATGCTTTATTCCACCAGCTCGGTGCTGGATTCGTTCCACCGATATTTTGTTCCACCAGCTCGGGGCTGGATTCGTTCCGCCGATGCTTTTTTCACCAGCTCGGGGCTGGATTCGTTCCACCAGCTCGGGATTGGATTCGTTCCGCCGATGCTTTGTTCCACCAGCTCGGGGCTGGATTCGTTCCGCCGATGCATTGTTCCACCAGCTCGGGACTGGATTGGTTCCGCCGAGTCTGTATTGCTCCTCCAGCTTGAGGCTGGATTCGTTCCGCCGATGCTTTGTTCCACCAACTCGGGGCTAGATTGGTTCCACTGATGCTTTGTTCCACCAGCTCGGGGCTGGATTCGTTCCGCCGATGCATTGTTTCACCAGCTCGGGACTGGATTCGTTCCGCCGAGTCTGTATTGCTCCTCCAGCTCGAGGCTGGATTCATTCCGTCGATGCTTTATTACACCAACTCGGGGTTGTATTCGTTCCGCCGATGCTTTGTTCCACCAGCTCGAGGTTGGAATCGTTCTGCCGATGCATTGTTCCACCATCTCGGGGTTGGATTCGTTCCGCCGATGTTTTGTTCCACCGGCTCGGGGTCGGGCTACATCCCACCGAGTCCGTCTCATTGGTTTGGGGACGTAACATTCCCCCAGAGCCAAATGTTCTTATCAGCTCGGGGTCGGTCTGCATCCCACCGAGTCCGTCTTATTGGTCTGAGGATGTAATATTCCCTCAGAGCCAAGTGTCATTATCAGCTCGGGTGTCATTATCAGCTCGGGTTTGGGCTACATCCCACCGAGTCCGTCTCATTGGTCTGGGGACGTAACATTCCCCCGAAGCCAAATGCTATTCTTAGCTCGGGGTCGGATTATGTCCCACCGAATGCATTTGATTTCGTCTCGGAGACAGACGATCAACTCGTGGCCGGACTCGAATCGGTCGGGTGCGAAACCACATTGAGATTTGGAAGAGCAAGTTAGAAAAATTGGAAGCCAAAATAAGTCAAGTATGGGAAGCAGAATAGAAAACATTCGAGATGAGCAGTAAATGAGAAATTGCAGAATGTTATAACAAAGAAGAGTATGTTGTTTGAGTTTAAATAGGGCCCACATTGGGTCACCCTCATTCTTCAGCCCGCACATGGGCAATTGTTTCTTCTTATGCGGGTCTGGACGGCTGGATGTCAGGTACGGGCTCGGCAAGAAATGCCTCGATTTCAGCTTGGGAAGCAAGATGGGCTGCAATTTCGGCCTCATGCACTTCAGAGGCAAGGACGAGAACCTCAGGCTGGATCTCTTCAGGGGCCGGAGACATCGGCACGGCAGAAAGGGGCTCAGGGTCCTGGATCTCCACAGAGGAAGGAGGAGCCATTTTCAGAACTCTTTTTCTGGAAGCTCCATTTTGCAGAACTGAATGGCCGCGTGGATGGGGCCCATTTCAAGATCGAGCATCACCATCGGTATAATCAGGGAGCAGTCGCCGACTCCCTCGAGCCTGATCTACTCCCTCTCATCCTCCAGCTGGGTGTCCTTTTTCTTCAACGCCTCCAGAGCCTTATCTCTATCGTCAGTCATATTCCTCAGCTTAGATTCAGCGTTCGACACCTCCCACCTCAAGTGCTTGCTTTCCTCTTGAGCAGCCTCCATATCCTTCTTGGCAGTTTCAGCATTCCTCCTGACCTGGGCAGAAGCATTCTGGAAGGATTCATTCAGTTTAAGGGCCTCAGCCGCCGTTTGCTCAAGAGTTTTGATTGTCTCATCCTTTTTGGCCAGCTCGGCCTCCCGCTCAGTAAGTTGACTTTGGAGCCTCTGCACCTGGCCCCCCTCAGACAAAATACTCATAAGCAAGTCCTTATTCTGGGCCATCAAGTAATTATCCTGCAAGTAAGAAGAGAAGAGGTTAGAAAATAAGTAAAAATGTAGTGTGGGAGCAAAGAAGAAAGCATACCTCGGAAATTCGGAATGAGAGGCAGGAAATCACTTCCTCCTGGGAGATGTCCTTGTATTGCGGGATCCTCTCGATGGCTCTGCTTCAGCCAGTTGATTGATCGCCGGCATCAGATGAGAAGTGGTTTCTCGGACCTTCTCGCTGAGGTCGTCCACCCCTAGCGCTGCAATACCATTTCCGGTTGTTGGAGGAGTCTCAGCAGCTCGCCTCTCCCCCGAGCAATAGACCTTCTCCTCATAGGCTGCTGCTGCTCCTCCTCCTCAGGTTCGGCCGCTACGTCTCCAGACAGGCGACGACGTTTGCTCGAAGGCCTGGAGGACCCAGATAAAGGTCGGACAATTGCACTTGGTACCGCCCTTGTTGGAGAAAGTATGGGTTGTACCGCTGGCCAATCAACCGATTTGGTTTAATCCTTGGCCTCCGCGGGAATCAGAGTGGTCAACCGTCTCCGGGAGCTTCCTGCTTCACTCGACCCCGGTTTCTTTGCAGCACCTTGGAGCCAGTCAATGTATCTGGGTTGTCTCGACATTCCTGCAAAATAGGCAAAGAGCATGGTCAGTTCGAGATTCACATAATTTCGAATCATTCGTGAGTTAGGCACACATGGGGATCGGTCAGAAAGTCAGTGAGAATCTACCTAGTCGCCCCAGGGACTGAGGGGGTGCACTCTGGATAAGGCCCGACTCCATCATGGTCGTATCATTGACTACATTCTTCCAGTGGCCGGCGTAGCTCCGGGACACCGAGATCCTACTTCGGACCTCATGGGAAACCTTGGGAGGATCACTCCTGCAGGCTGAGAAGGGTTAAAGAGTTAGTGTTTTATCATGAAAGTTGAGAAAAAGAAGTCAATAGTTCGGATCCTAACCTCCCGCTCTGAAGATGTTTGTGAACTATGTCATCTCCGAGCACGTTGGCAAGGTTCGTCCCCAGTCGCCTGTAGCCCAGAACCATGGATCTTTGAAGTTTTTGTTGGTTTGGGGAAGGTCATTGATGATGGGGAGACATCGGCGTACGAAGAAAGGTAGTACCAACCACGATGGGACCGAGGGTTGGCCTTCAATTTGTAGAGCCTCTTCAACTCCTCAAAGGTTGGCACTCCGAGGCCTGCCTTATGCCATATCACATGCAAGCGGGCCAAAATTCTTTAGCTATTCAAGTTCAATTGACAGAGAGAGATCTCCATCCTGGCCAACATACCCGTGAAGTATGGTTGAATGGGTAGCCGAATACCGTACATAAAGAATGATGGAAGAAGGGCGACTGAGCCCTCGTCAGGCTGGCTCGTACGATCACACGAGCCAGAGACCTCAAGAAATATGTCTATAGGGATCTCGTACTGTTGACGGAGTACGTATAAGGCATATCATGTGATGGTGGATGGCTGGTTCATGTTCAAAGCCGAGCAATCCAGTTCTCCTGACTCAGGATCTCTCCGAGGGATTCTATGGTGGTAAGTGTCGTTTCGTTCTTGAGAATTGGTTGGGGTGGTGTCCAGTTCCTCTAGGCTAGGAGAGCCCGATCTGGAAGAGGTTTCTTCAGTATGAGGAGGTTGAGATTTTGCGGGCTTGGCCGAAGAAGATTCAACATCAGACATTCCTAATAGTCGCCATGAATGAGAAGGTCAGTCAGTGGTCAGTTTAAGGCACAACGGGTCTGAGGGCTATTCTAACTTCCGGGAACCTAGCCAACAATCTCTAAATGCCCTAGCAATGGCCACACACAGCAAGTCTCTCCCTAAACACATACAACCAAACACAACACTTAAAAAGCCCCGAGACGCATACAACCTACCCCACTACCCATCCTCCAACCGGAAAACACACATACCATACACTCAGCACCAAAACCCCAAACATGTTTTACAGTACAGAGCGAGAAGATAAGCATGATAGAAGAAAAGAAGATCAAGCAACAACAGACAAAACATCCACAAGCGACAATGGTAGAATACATCAAATAAAAATAGAGAGGGCGAGCATGAACTTACTTGATTTGAGAATGAGAGCTGGCGGTTGGTATGGTCGGTGGGAAGGTTGCTGGTCTCAGGTACGAGAAGCGTTTTTTCAGTTTGAAGTCGAGATTTTTCGTAAAAGAGGAAAAGAAGCTTTGTTTTGCATCCTTATAGTCAGCACGGTGTGTTTTTGACCGTCGGATCGGGAGAGTCTTCGGATGTGCGCCGCGTGTCACCTTCAGGCTCCGTCTGATCAGTTTGGGATGAACGGTTGAGATTGAAAGACCTTTTGACTGCCTCGAGAACGGTTGATTGGTTTAGGTTTTTGGCGGGAAGACCATGGGTTCTTGACAAGTGGCACGCTTGGGTTAAACCCTAAAGATGATTTGATGGGCATTTAAGAAGATGTGATGGCTTGCGGTTCTCGAGGTTCAGCTACCATAAGGGTAAAAAGAACATTCTGCTTCAGGTAAGGGAGCCATTTGAAAGGCATCCTAATCTTTTCTGGGCCGGGTACTTTGAGGCCGAAGGTTTTTCCTACTTTGTTCATGTGGCCGACCGTCAGATAAAAGATGACACACTTCAGATTTTTGCAGTTCCCGACACCAATTCACACTCGTTGGAACCGAGAACTAGGGGACGGATGTTGATGGAGATTTCTGCAGTTTAGGTATTTGAATAGTTCGGAAAGGGCAAAGAGAGAATTCTCATCATCCGGAGGACCTATGTTCAGAGTTTGTGTGTTGATCTTCAACCCGACATGAATCTCATGTCCAGTTTTCTCAGGATGACCGACCCGAGGACACAGCGTGGACCAAGTTTTAGAGACCGATAACATCATAGTTGGGGCCAACCACGGTAGACTGGCAGCTCGGCTTGGTTTTACTTTTCCTTCCAGAAACGGTTGATGAGTTCGAATATTTCGGGTTAGGACGGAAGTAGTATGGGAAGCCCGACAGGTCACTTGGCCGACCTCTTGAAGACCGACATATCAGAGTTGATGGATTTTCCCTCCAAAATATGTCATTATCAAAGACTCTTTACAGGCTGGCACCATTATTGTTGCGTGTGGCAGTGGAGAAAACAGAGTGATGTGACAGACCGTCAGGCGGTAGGCTTGCTTTTGGCGACGACAGTCTTGAGGGAGAGAGCCCGTCAGTCAGTCGGAGACCACGCGGGAAACCTCATAAAAGTGGAGGAACAGTGTTGTAATTTCTGAGTATATAAATGAAAGTTATATTCATTTATAGGAGATGAGAATAGATATATAGCCAAACTGGTAACCAAAAGAAAATGAGCACTACTTGTAAAATACCGTAAGCAAAACAGCTCGGCTTTCATTAGGCCATCTCTGAAAACAGGTTGGTCGAGCATGTTTTGTTAATAAAAGTAACATCTCATTTTGTGCCCGTGGACGTAGGCAGGACTTGCTCCGCCGAACCACGTTAAAACTCTCTTGTCGATCTTTGTGTTTTTCCTTACCTGCTACTATATTTGCCTTTGGTCTCCCCATAACCAAACAAATTAAAGGTTGAGAGAAAGTTGTCTCGGGAGGGTTATCTCGAAACTGCTCATGGGACGAAAATCATTCGTCAACAAGTATTAATTATAAGTAGTTCACCAAATTATCTTCTAAATAATGTGGGTTATTATAATCCATCCAAATGAAATTCAATTTTTTTTGTTGGTATATCAGTTGGATGAACTGATTATGATATCATTTGTAAGATTTGGCTCAACTAATCAGATATTATCTGCTTTGAAAGTACGTCAGTCTGCTATCTTCACGATTTTATTTTTAACCAAGTGTGGGACACAGAAATGGACGACGCTGTTCCGGGCTCGCGGCCCGGTTGGGAGTACGGAGTAGCCCGCGGGGGACTAAACCGGAGAAATAAAATGGAGTCGCCACCCGGTGTGAACCGGGAAAATGATTTAAGGCCGTACTCACCCCTCGCAAGGGAAGACCTCAAACCGTTGGGTTCGGAATGGTCTCTTACTTATGCCACTTGTAATGGGCGGATTTGTGCAATAATTTAACCAAGTCTACACAACATACATGTCTTAGATTAACCTAGATCTAATTCACGTTCATAAAGGTAAACATACAATATCACACAACGAACATGTTACATTATCAAACATGAAAACTAAACAACAACCTAAACAAACATATATAAAACTCCTATTGCGAAGTAAATAACTATAACATACATAGGGAAATAACATACTAACAACCTAATCATGCTTAAGGAATAAACAACATACTAGCAACCTAATCATGCTCAAATACAAGGTTTGGATGAAACGAAATACGTGTGTCTCTCAAGTGATACGTGGCATTGTATCCGAGTGCAAACCGCAATACCGTCCATTCAGATTCGGCTACGGAATTTACGTCCGGGTTTCCATCCGATATACCACAAGAGAGAACACATATTCCGTTCACCCAGAAATCACATCATGCACCAATTCACAATACTCATGCGAAATAAAATAATAAAATAACTAAAAAAAAGATAATAAATAAAAGGGGTGCCCTCAGGTCTTACCTTTCTAGTCGCTTTCCGGGAGTGCGTTTCACGGTGCCGGAAGGGATTTCGTTTTGACTGTTTTCACTGGTCCGCTGTTTCTACTGTTTTCACAAGTTAACTGTTTTCACTGGTCCGTTGTTTCCGCTGTTTTCGCGGGTCTGTTGTTTCTACTGTTTTGTTCGTTTTCACTCGCGGTTTTCTCTGATTCACTCGCTGTTTCCGCTCGTCATTTTTTTTGTATTTTATTCACTGTTTAGGGGGTGCATTCGGGTGCAGTTTTGCGGGATTTTGGTACGGTTTTAGGGCTGTTATGGAGGCAATGTTCTCGGCAGTTAAAGGATGTTATTTGGTCAATAAGGGCTGGTTTACGGCAATGATAGTGGGATTCAAGTGGCAGCTTGTTGAGGCTAGGGTGGAGGTATTAACGTATGCATGGGCTGTAGAGATGAGGTGTGAAAGAGTTGTTCGTGCGTGAGCTGCATGGGATAAAATGGAGGCCTTATACGTGAGCTGCTAACAAGTTTGTGGCTGGTTTTCGTGGGGAATTCAAGGCAGATTGCGTTAGGTTCATGGCGTGCATGGAGTGTGTTTGCGAGTGTTTAAGGTGCTGCAAGTTTTGGGCGAATTTTGGAGGGTGTTTAGGGCAGTTTATTCACTGGTTTGGGGGCTAAAATTACAGGGGGCAAAATGGCGTGAACTGCATGCTTAATTTAGGGGCTGTTTGGCATGTGAAAGTGAACTGTTTGGCGTGTTTGAGCTGCTGGAATGAGGGATGTTTGCTGCTGGTTTGTGGTGTCAGTTTGGGGCTGGAATGGAGTCAGAATTGGCGTGAGAATGGGGCTGGAATGAGAGCATATTTCAGCGGCTAAATGGCATGAACAATAGAGGCAAGATGGATGAAGATTAGACGCCAAAATGAAGGCTGACTTGAAGGGCAGAATTGGCGTGACTTCTAGGGAGGATGGAGAGCAGTTTTTGTTCTTCCAAATGCTAAGTGTTTGCTTGGTATTTTTGCTTGATGTGTATTGATATGTGCTAGGGGTTCCAAGGTGGAAAATGATGGTTTATATAGGCAAATGGGATAGTGGAGGTGTTGTTGTGCCGTGAATGAGCTGCTGTGAAGGACTGTTGCGTGCGTGAGTTTGAAGGGCAGTAAAGGGTTATTGAATGATGATGTGCCGTGCTTTAGGGTTTCGTTTGGGTGAGTTGTTTGGTTGAGAGTTTTGTGTAGTTAAAGGCAGTGAGCTGGAGGGTGTTTGAGGCTCTCGGCGTTGAGGGTGTTAGGGTTGATGATGAGCTTGAGTGTATTATGTGTTGAATGCTGGGATAGGGGGTTGTGGTGGTGTGAGAGGGGAGTAGTTTGATGAAGGGCTCGGCTGACTCAATGGAGGGTAATGGGCGTAAAGCTCGGCTGGTGAAAGGGAGCAAAGGTTTATTCTGGTGCCAGGATAATGGCGTGAATGATAATCATTTTTTTTAGGGGGCTGGTTTCACGTGTATGAAGGACATAATGGAGGCTTGCCGAGAGCTGTGTGTCCTCCTCTCGTTTGGTGCGTGTCCTTTGTTTATTATTTGGGAAAAGGTGGCATTATGGGCGTGGGTCATGGGAATCTTGGTTGTTTTGTATGTGGCTTTTTGGCTTGGGGAGATGCATGATTGGTGTGGGTGTGGCATGCCATGGCTCACGTGGGAGTGTATGGGGGTGGTATGTGCTTTTGTTGTTTTGTGTCTGGTGGAATGGGTGGTATGTGTTTTGGCTTTGGTTTTGTTGGCTAGTGTTTGACTTTGTAGTTTAGTGCTTGTTTGGTTTATGAAGGAATGGGTTTTGTGAATCATACATGTGAAGGAATGGTTGTTCACGTGGGAGTTGTGGGCTTTTGTGATTTGTGAGGCTAGTAGGTGGCGTTTGTGGTGAGGTTTTTTTTTTTTGTCATTCACGTGGGAGGCTAAGAAATAGAGGTGGAATTTTTGGTTTTGTTTATAAAGGTGGGTGGCTAATGTGGGGCATGGAAAATGGGTTTGGACGTGGGGTATTTTTGTGAACCGGGCCGAGGATAAATTAAAATTGAGACCGAACGAGCGAACCCGAAGCTCGAACAAGCGAACCAAACCCAATAAAAAATGTCAATTCTTGACCATTTCCTTCCGACGACCGCTTTCCGCAACTAAAAAGTAGTGCCTCCATTCGAGGCTCATCATTGGGCTGATATGCAAAAATGCAATGCCTACACCAAGATGTCGTGCAATGCATTTTGATGGGATCTGTACAGTGTGTGATAATGACAGTCTTATCAAAGTTCGTGCAATGTATTTTTTACTTACCTGGCTCGCCAGCTGCCACCTGACTTGCCTGCTGCTTCGAGCTGAGCTGATGATGCAGTGGACCTCGATCCTGGGACGCATCCCAATAACTGCAACCTGACAACGGGGGCACCTCGACCCTGGGCACCTCGACCCAGCACCGCTGACAATAGGGACATCGCCCTTGAACTGATGATGTAGTGGGCACCTCGACCCTTGGCACCTCGACCCGGAACTACAACCGACAACTGGGGCACCTCGACCCTGGGCACCTCGACCCAACACCGCTGACAATAGGGACCTCGCCCTCGAAATGATGATGTAGTGGGCACCTCGACCCTGGGCATCTCGACCCGGAACTACAACCGACAACGGGGGCACCTCGACCCTGGGCACCTCGACCCAACACCGCTGACAATGGGGACCTCGCCCTCGGACTGATGATGTAGTGGGCACCTCGACCCTGGGCACCTCGACCCGGAACTACAACTGACAACGGGGGCACCTCGACCCAACACCGCTGACAATAGGGGCCTCGCCCTCGAACTGATGATGTAGCGGGCCTCGCCCCCAGACTGATACTGATATGGGCCTCGCCCCAAACTGATACTGATATGGGCCTCACCCCCGGACTGATACTGATGTAGGCCTCGGCCCCAGACTGATACTGATATGGGCCTCGCCCCAGCTGATACTGATATGAGCCTCGCCCAAACTGATACTGATATGGGCCTCGCCCCCAGACTGATACTGATGTGGGCCTCGCCCCAAACTGATACTGATGTGGGCCTCGCCCCCGACTGATACTGATATGGGCCTCGCCCCAACTGATACTGATATGGGACTCGCCCCAAACTGATACTGATATGGGCCTCGCCCCAAACTGATACTGATATGGGCCTCGCCCCAACTGATACTGATATGGGCCTCGCCCCAAAATTGATATGGGCATTGTTTCTGAACTGTGCTAAGATGAGGCTTTATTCCCTTGAGCTTTATTCTCGAACTGTTTATATGAGGCTTTATTCCTCCGAGCTTTATTCCCAAACTGTACTGAGAGAGCTTTATTTCTCTGGGCTGTCTGTGTAGAGGTAGGGCTTTATTCTCATGGGCCTTGTTCCCAAACTGTTTTGAAAGTGAGCTTTATTCCCCTGGGCTGTATTCCCGAACCGTGCTGAGAGAGAGCTTTATCCTCCTGGGCTGTATTCTTGAACTGTACTAAGAGAGCTTTATTTCTCTGGGCTGTATTCCCGAACTGTACTGAGAGAGCTTTATTTCTCTGGGCTGTATTCCCGAACTGTGCTGAGAGAGAGCTTTATTCTCCTGGGCCGACTGTGTAGAGATATGGCTTTATTCCCCTGGGCCTTGTTCCCAAACTGTTTTGAAATTGAGCTTATTCCTCTGGGATTTGTTCCCGAATTGTGTTAAGATAGAGCTTTATTCCCTGATTATGTTGACTGTGGGCCTTGTTCCCGAATCTGTATTAACTGTGGGCTTTGTTCCCGAACTGTTGATATGAGGTTTTATTCCCCCGAGCTTTGTTCCCGAACTGTTGATATGAGGCTTTATTCCTCCGAGCTTTATTCCCGAACTGTACTGAGATGAGGCTTTATTCCTTCGAGTTTTATTCCCGAACTGTACTGAGATCGAGCTTTGTTCCCGAACTGTTGAGATGGGGCTTTATTCCCTCGAGCTTTGTTCCCGAATCGTACTGACTGTAGGCTTTGTTCCTGAACTATACTGACTGTAGGCTTTGTTTCTGAACTGAACTGAATGTAGGCTTTGTTCCTGAACTGTACTGAATGTGGGCTTTATTCATGAACTGTACTGACTGTGGGCTCTATTCCCGAACTAAGCTGGATGTAGGCTTTGTTCCTGAATTGATACTGATATGGGCCTCGCCCCAACTGATACTGATATGGGCCTCGCCCCCAGACTGACACTGATGTGGGCCTCGCCCCCGAATGATACTGATATGGGCCTCGCCCCAACTGATACTGATATGGGCCTCGCCCCCAGAATGATACTGATGTGGGCCTCGCCCCTGACTGATATACTTAACAAATACTGAATACTTATGTGAATGATTTACTTCAAACTATATTACTCTCTTCGAGACAATCCTGATAGCTAAATATATTTGTGTCCTCAATGAATGCTTTGTGTCAAAACCAGAGAACCTTCAAAGTACTTGATACACTCAATTTCGATTGTCTGAATGGGTGATCTGAACTAGACTCTTAGTGTGTGTGTGTGCTAAGGCTCTTTCACAGCTTAGTCATTTAGTAAGCCAATTTGGTGATTTCGTTTCATAGAATCGAACCAGTGGGTCTAACCAACCTGGATGTCTTAATCACATTCTGTGATTACTTCAGCATACTCAACATGATATGGTTTTCATCCTTTTTCTTTTGTCTCTTTCTTTTCTTTTTCTTTTTCTTTTTTTTTTTTTTTTTTTTCTTTTTTTTCTTTTCTCTTTTCTTTTCTGACACACCTACCCTTTAAGGTAGCATTTCTCCTCATGGTGGTCCTAATACTCGTCCATGGGTAGCTTCATGCTTATCGGTTATAGGTGGTCTATTTTTTCTTCTTTTCTTTTTTATTTCAGAGACTTTTTCTTTATTTCCAACCATATCATATATCATAGCATCAGTAAACAAGTGTGGACACCCAGGCAAACAGTCATTCACTAATACATCATCTCTTCAACTAGTCACCTCGATAACTACTCAGGTTTCTACTGCTAGGATCCTGTAATCAAGTGCTCGTGAGTCTAACTGAGATCAATCCATTCAGAATACCGGAAGAGAGCGTGTCTTGCACTTATCGTTTCTAGGGTTTCTCCCTACAGCAAACAATGTCATCACCAGACATATGTCTAACTATCAAAGACTTCTCTCTCTTTTTTTTTTTCTCTCTCCCTTTTTTTTTTTTTTTTTGCACTCATTCCACAGAATTTTTCCGTAATCTTCTGATAATGTGGGCTTCGCCCTTGGGATCCATTCTCGAAACTCAAACTCATGTGGGCCTCAACCCTGGGATTCCTCCTCAATACCAACATCAATGTGGGCCTCAACCCTCAAATTAATACCTGAATCTAACACCAATGTGGGCCTCAACCCTCAGATTACTACCCGAATCTAACACCAATATGGGCCTCAGCCCTAGGATTATTACCTGAATCCGATATTATGCTTTCACTGTTTCTGAATGGCTTGTCTTTGCCGCTTTCTATTTTCTTCTTCAAAACCTATGAACATAAAACAAAACAAACACAAAAGGAATGCAAAATGGGTTACGTGTATGCATGCATGCATGTGTTTCTTATCCCGTCGGGTTAGGTCTTCCGCAGATTCTCTTGGTGACTGCTCAATCTTCTCTTTTTCCTAACCCAACGGGTATCTATGATGTCTTTTAAAACTGCATGTTAGCATGTATGCATGAAATACACAAGTCTATCAAGATGTTTATACAAGTTGGTCCATTATCATTTTAAAGTATTTAATCATAATATTGCTGGGTGCAAACTTGTCCCAGTTGAAAAGGCCCAACAAGTTTATACTTTTGCGATACATGGCTAAACAACTTCAAATGATAAGAGGCCCCAATACAAAATGGCCTATCGGCATTTTGGAAACTTTTGACCCAATTTTCAAAGGACACAAACTTATTCCAGTTTAAATGGCCCAACCAGTTCATATCTCTTGACAAAAAGTCCAATTGAATCCAAATAACGATAGTCCCAAACAAGTATAAAAGAAATGATTTATATTGGTCATACAATTAGGGTTCACATGCAGGTTTAAAAGAATGTAAACAAAGGCTCTCGCTGACGAAGAATTTCCCACAACTAGGACTCATCACTCAAGGGTTCGAGCGACCAAGTGAGCGCACATTTTTTATACCTTACGGTACGTGCCAACGAGTTATGGTGTGTGACTGACTGTCAAATGGATTTCCCATTGTAGATTCCCCAGAGGGAGGGTGGAACGAGGCTCTCTTAAATACCCTAGCCTCTTAGGCTCTTACCGCTTGGTGTCAGGAATAAACAACGAGTCCTCCAAATTAGTCTATCACAATGAGCTACGGGTGAATGATTATCTAGGTGCCCTCACAGCTTTTCCTTATAGAAATGTAGTGAGTGAAGGAAGACATCAAACCATCACCTAGCTTTAATAATACCTTTGATTAAATTCTCTAAACCCACACTAGACATGGCTAATTTAAAGCACAAATCACAAACATTACAAGACATTATTTCGGGGCCGATTCTCTATCCCCAGTGGAGTCCCCAGACTGTGGGACACAGAAATGGACGACGCTGTTCCGGGCTCGCGGCCCGGTTGGGAGTACGGAGTAGCCCGCTGGGGACTAAACCGGAGAAATAAAATGGAGTCGCCACCCGGTGTGAACCGGGAAAATGATTTAAGGCCGCACTCACCCCTCGCAAGGGAAGACCTCAAACCGTTGGGTTCGGAATGGTCCCTTACTTATGCCACTTGTAATGGGCGGATTTGTGCAATAATTTAACCAAGTCTACACAACATACATGTCTTAGATTAACCTAGATCTAATTCACGTTCATAAAGGTAAACATACAATATCACACAACGAACATATTACATTATCATACATGAAAACTAAAAAACAACCTAAACAAACATAGATAAAACTTCTATTGCGAAGTAAATAACTATAACATACATAGGGAAATAACATACTAACAACCTAATCATGCTTAAGGAATAAACAACATACTAGCAACCTAATCATGCTCAAATACAAGGTTTGGATGAAACGAAATACGTGTGTCTCTCAAGTGATACGTGGCATTATATCCCGAGTGCAAACCGCAATACCGTCCATTCGGATTCGGCTACGGAATTTACGTCCGGGTTTCCATCCGATATACCACAAGAGAGAACACATATTTCGTTCACCCAGAAATCACATCATGCACCAATTCACAATACTCATGCGAAATAAAATAATAAAATAACTAAAAATAAAAGATAATAAATAAAAGGGGTGCCCTCAGGTCTTACCTTTTTAGTCGCTTTCCGGGAGTGCGTTTCACGGTGCCGGAAGGGATGTCGTTTCGACTGTTTTCATTGGTCCGTTATTTCTACTGTTTTCACAGGTTAACTGTTTTCTCTGTTTTCACTGGTCTGTTGTTTCCGCTGTTTTCACGGGTCCGTTGTTTCTACTGTTTTGTTCATTTTCACTCGCGGTTTTCTCTGATTCACTCGCTGTTTCCGCTCGTCATTTTTTTTTGTATTTTATTCTCTGTTTAGGGGGCATTCGGGTGTAGTTTTGCGGGATTTTGGTACGGTTTTAGGGCTGTTATGGAGGCAATGTTCTCGGCAGTTAAAGGATGTTATTTGGTCAATAAGGGCTGGTTTACGGCAATGATAGTGGGATTCAAGTGGCAGCTTGTTGAGGCTAGGGTGGAGGTATTAACGTGTGCATGAGCTGTAGAGATGAGGTGTGAAAGAGCTGTTTGTGCGTGAACTGCAGGGGATAAAATGGAGGCCTTATACGTGAGCTGCTGGCAAGTTTGTGGCTGGTTTTCGTGGGGAATTCAGGGCAGATTGCGTTAGGTTCATGGCGTGCATGGAGTGTGTTTGCGAGTGTTTAAGGTGCTGCAAGTTTTGGGCGAATTTTGGAGGGTGTTTAGGGCAGTTTATTCACTGGTTTGGGGGCTAAAATTAGGGTGATTTGGGTGCAATTTACATGGGGCAAAGTGGCGTGAACTGCAGGCTTAATTTAGGGGCTGTTTGGCATGTGAAATTGGACTGTTTGGCGTGTTTGAGCTGCTGGAATGAGGGATGTTTGCTGCTGGTTTGTGGTGTCAGTTTGGGGCTGGAATGGAGTCAGAATTGGCGTGAGAATGGGGCTGGAATGAGAGCATATTTCAGCGGCTAAATGGCATGAACAATAGAGGCAAGATGGATGAAGATTAGACGCCAAAATGAAGGCTGACTTGAAGGGCAGAATTGGCGTGACTTCTAGGGAGGATGGAGAGCAGTTTTTGTTCTTCCAAATGCTAAGTGTTTGCTTGGTATTTTTGCTTGATGTGTATTGATATGTGCTAGGGGTTCCAAGGTGGAAAATGATGGTTTATATAGGCAAATGGGATAGTGGAGGTGTTGTTGTGCCGTGAATGAGCTGCTGTGAAGGACTGTTGCGTGCGTGAGTTTGAAGGGCAGTAGAGGGTTATTGAATGATGATGTGCCGTGCTTTAGGGTTTCGTTTGGGTGAGTTGTTTGGTTGAGAGTTTTGTGTAGTTAAGGGTAGTGAGCTGGAGGGTGTTTGAGGCTCTCGGCGTTGAGGGTGTTAATGTTGATGATGAGCTTGAGTGTATTATGTGTTGAAGGCTGGGATAGGGGGTTGTGGTGGTGTGAGAGGGGAGTAGTTTGATGAAGGGCTCGGCTGACTCAATGGAGGGTAATGGGCGTGAAGCTCGGCTGGTGAAAGGGAGCAAAGGTTTATTCTGGTGCCAGGATAATGGCGTGAATGATAATCATTTTTTTAGGGGGCTGGTTTCACGTGTATGAAGGACATAATGGAGGCTTGCCGAGAGCTGTGTGTCCTCTCGTTTGGTGCGTGTCATTTGTTTATTATTTGGGTAAATGTGGCATTATGGGCGTGGGTCATGGGAATCTTGGTTGTTTTATATGTGGCTTTTTGGCTTGGGGAGATGCATGATTGGTGTGGGTGTGGCATGGCTCACGTGGGAGTGTATGGGGGTGGTATGTGCTTTTGTTGTTTTGTGTCTGCTGGAATGGGTGGTATGTGTTTTGGCTTTTGTTTTATTGGTTAGTGTTTGGCCTTTGTAGTTTAGTGCTTGTTTGGTTTATGAAGGAATGGGTTTTGTGAATCATACATGTGAAGGAATGGTTGTTCACGTGGGAGTTGTGGGCTTTTGTGATTTGTGAGGCTAGTAGGTGGCGTTTGTGGTGAGGTTTTTTTTTTCTTGTCATTCACGTGGGAGGCTAAGAAAAAGAGGTGGAATTTTTGGTTTTGTTTATAAAGGTGGTGTGGACAACAGGACCTGGGCGACGCCGTTCCTAGGCTCGCGGCACTAGTTGGGAAGTACGAAATTACATGGAGTCGCCACCCGGTGTGAACCGGGACAAAGATTTAAGGCCGCACTCACCCCTCGCAAGGGAAGACCTCAAACCATTGGGTTCGGAATGGTCTCTTACTCATGTCACTTGTAATGAAAGGATTTATGTAATAATTTAATTAAGCTTAAGTAACATTTATTTCCAAAAAAATATCATGCTTCTAGATTCATATCAACAAGTTCATCACAACATGCAACATCACATGGCAATCTCATGAACATATTTCAATCCTATGATATGGAAAACTAAGAACAACCTAATCATGCTTGAGTACTATCTCATGAACCTATTAACCAAATAACCTGCTAACAGCCTAATCATGCTTGAATACAATCCCAAGAACACATGAAATGGATAAATGCAGGAATACAAATAATACGGTTGGCTATATAACACAAGAAAGATCAACCAAGAGGCAATTATGCATGAATCTGATAAGACAGACTCAGTTCAGTGTGTGCGCGTTCGTGTAGCGTTCGTAAACGCGTTCAACGGTAAACAGAAGGTTCGCGTTCGTGTAGCGTCCGAGAACGCGTTCAAACGGAACCAGACCTGATACATTATGAAACTAAGAAAGTGCGTGTGCGTTCGTGTAGCGTTCGTAAACGCGTTCGAACGGTAAACAGAAGGTTCGCGTTCGTGTAGCGTCCGAGAACGCGTTCGAACGGAACCAGACCTGATACATTATGAAACTAAGAAAGTGCGTGTGCGTTCGTGTAGCATTCGTAAACGCGTTCGAACGGTAAACAGAAGGTTCGCGTTCGTATGGCGTTTGATAACGCGTTCGAACGGAAATGAAACAGAATGCTCTCGTTCGTGTGGCGTTTGTGAACGCGTTCGAACAGAAATGAAACAGAATGCTCACGTTCGTATGGCGTTCGTGAACACGTTCGAACAAAAATAAGACCTGATACATGACAAGGCAAAATACATGCGCGTTCGAGTTGCGTTCGTAAACGCGTTCGAACGGGAACAGACCTGATGCATGAAATGGGACGCAATACATAAACGACAAAATAAAGGGGCGCGGCGAAGTACTGCCGTAAAGGTGGCCTTTTGGGGCTCTTGATCTCTCAAAGAGAGGACCTTTAGACCAACATACTAAGCCCATGCGCTCGACTGAATCATGCATACATAGAATGAAAAGCAATAATACTAAACATAGTGTGCCCGATTGAACGTATCTTGTATCCAACCGAACACACATCAACCGGCGCGGCAAAGCCTCGTGGTAAAGGGCTTTAGCCCCCCCCATAGGGGATCTCACATCGCACTTACTAAGCCCATGCACTCGGTTGAATCATGCATACGAAAATAAAGACAATCATATCAAACTAAGTATGTCTGATTGAACGTATTTCGCATTCAACCGAACACACATCAATCGGTGCGGCAGAGCATCGTGGTGAAGGATTTTAACCCTCCAATTAGGGAACCTTTCATCGCACTTACTAAGCCCATGCACTCGATCGTATCATACGAGAATAAACAACATGCAGAATTTAAATGACAAGAATTAAATAAACCAAAGCAACACAAAACAAGAGAAGGTGCCGTTTACTCAAGTGGTACATGGAGTTGTGTCCCAAGTACAGACCGCACTACCGTCCATTCGGATTCGGCTACGAAATTTACGTCTGGGTTTCCATCCTATATACCGCAAGAGACAACACTCTTCCATTCATCCAATACCCACAACACACATCCATAAACGACTCTCATGTGAATACAATTCAATAATAAAAGAAACGAATATAAACTAATGAAAAAGTGCCCTCAGGTCTAACCTTTTAAGTCGTCTCTCGGACTCGCGTTTCACGAAGATCGGAAGGGGTAAAGCTCCGCAACTCTTTCGGTTCACTGGTTCACTGCTCTCGTTCGTTGTCTTACTGTTTTGGGTCGTCGTCCTCCGTCTTTTGCTACTGTTTTGACTCCGATTCGCTGCCGCTGCTACTGTTTCGCTGCTGTATTTTAGTTACTGTTTTTGGGATGTTTTGGCTACTATTTTGGGTGTTATTTTCGGTGGTGTTATGGTGTGGTTCGGGGGCTGTTTTATGTGTGTGTTTAGGGCTGCTTGGGGTGTGTTTTTCGGTGAGGTGAGGGGGCTGTTCGGGATGTGTTTTGGTCAAGGCGATGGGGGTTCTTTGGTTTGTGATCTTTTTGTTATTGAGAGTGAGGGAGAGTTGTGTCTATGAGCCAGCTACCCTTGAGAAGGTTGGTGAAGGGTTCTTTTTATAGGCAAAGGGTTAGGCTTGACAAGGAAATGGATTTGATTGGCTTGGATAAGGGAAGTCAAAGATTGAGGGGGGACAAATCTTGGCTAGATAGGGAAGGTTGAATATTTAGTTTATGTTGATTAGGCATACAATATTTTAAGTTTGGGAATAATATATTGGTTGATTAATTTTAACTTGGTATGATTATATTTGATTGGTTTAGATTAGGCATTTAGTTTGTTGATTGATTTTAATTAGGCATGCAATTTCTTTAATTTGTGTAAGTATTTTATTTAATTTGGTATATGATTTTTAGATTTGTTTTGATTTCACCATGTGTTAAATATGTGTTTTAAGTGGGCTTGGGCGTGTGGGCCAAGGTTTGGGCGAATTGGGCTTAATGTGAGGCTAGCAGTAAAACCAGAATTACCGACACCGTTCGAACGCTTACTCGAACGTGGCACCAACGTCCGCAATCTGCCTGACGTTCGAACATATACACGAACGTAGCACCAACGAAAACAGTGAACCTTGTTTATTCTGAATTCCCCCTTCCAATGTCCGTTTTCCGTGACCTCCGTGACTTAAAAGGTAGTGTCTCCAAAATGAGACTCATCATAGGGACTTATGTGTAAAAATGCAGTGCCTACAGTCGCCCCACTTTGATGGGACTTGTGCAGTGTGTGACAGTGACAATCCTATCAAAGTACATGCAATGCATTTTCACTTACCTGGCTCGCCAGCTGCCACTTGACTTACCATGTGTTGAGTTGAGTTGATTTGGATGGTGAAGTGCTGCGACCCCTGGTTCATTCTCGAACCGTGCTGTGATGTGGTCCATTCTCGAACTGTGCTTCCATTCTTGGAGTGCCATTCCCGGCTTGTTCATTCTCGAACTGTGTTGAGATGAGGCTTTATTCATCTAGGCTTTCTTCCTTCAATTATGTTGACTGTGGGCTTTGTTCCGAATTGTTGTAGAGAGTGAGCTTTGTTCCCTGATTGTGTTAACTGTGGGCTTTATCCCCGAACTGTACTGAAATGTGGGCTTTATCTATGAACTGAGCTGAATGCAGGCTTTCTTCCTGAACTGTACTGAATGTGGGCTTTCTTCCTGAACTGCACTGAGTGTGGGCTTTATTCCCGAACTGCACTGGATGTGGGCTTTATTCCCGTACTGAGCGGAATGCAGGCTTTTTTCCTGAACTGAACTGGATGTGGGCTTTATTCCCGAGTTTGCTGGACGTAGGCTTCCTTCCTGAATTGTATTGAATGTGGGCTTTCTTCCTGAACTGCACTGAGTGTGGGCTTTATTCCCGAACTGTACTGACTTGAGGCTTTCTTCCCCTTGAGCTTTGTTCTCAAACTATACTGATATGAGGCTTTCTTCCCCTTGAGCTTTGTTCTCAAACTATACTGACATGAGGCTTTCTTCCCCTTGAGCTTTGTTCTCAAACTATACCGACATGAGGCTTTCTTCCCCTTGAGCTTTGTTCTCAAACTATACCGACATGAGGCTTTCTTCCCCTTGAGCTTTGTTCTCAAACTATACTGACATGAGGCTTTCTTCCCCTTGAGCTTTATTCCCGAACTATGAGGCTTTGTTCCTGGATTGTACCGAATGTAGGCTTTATTCTTGAACTGCACTGAGTGTGGGCTTTGTTCCCGAACTGTACTGACATGAGGCTTTCTTCCCCTTGAGCTTTGTTCTCAAACTATACTGTATGAGGCTTTCTTCCCCTTGAGCTTTGTTCTCAACCTATACTGATATGAGGCTTTCTTCCCCTTGAGCTTTGTTCTCAAACTATACTGACATGAGGCTTTCTTCCCCTTGAGCTTTGTTCTCAAACTATATTGATATGAGGATTTCTTCCCCTTGAGCTTTGTTCTCAAACTATACTGATATGGGGCTTTCTTCCCCTTTGAGCTTTGTTCTCAAACTATACTGACATGAGGCTTTCTTCCCCTTGAGCTTTGTTCTCAAACTATACTGACATGAGGCTTTCTTCCCCTTGAGCTTTATTCCCGAACTATACTGACATGAGGCTTTCTTCCCATTGAGCTTTATTCTCGAACTATACTGATATGGGCCTCGCCCCCAAACTGATATGGGCCTCGCCCCCGAGCTGATATGGGCCTTGCCCCCAAGCTAAAAATGATGTGGGCCTCGGCCCTGAACTGATATTGATGTGGGCCTCGCCCTCAAACTGATATTGATATGGGCCTCGCCCCTATGTTGATATTGATATGGGCCTCACCCCCATGCTGATACTGATGCTAATATTGATGCTTCTAACTGGCTTTCATTTGCCGCTTTCTCTCTTTCTTCTTCAAAACCTGTGAAAACAAACACAAAACACAAAAAGGAATGCAAAATATGTTACGTGTATGCATGCATGCGTGAATGAGTTTCCTATCTCGTTGGGTTAGGTCTTCCGTCAATTCCATTGATGACCATTCTTCTCTTAGGGAAAGTACCATTTCCACCTGTCTACCCTGATTTGTTCCAGGAACCCGTTTCTTTCCAAGTCTAACAGTCCCACTGTCTCCATTTCCCAATTCCTGAATGGCTAACTTATCTTTTCTGCTTGCTTCTTTTGAGGATTCCCTACGCTCTGAGCATCACATTACCAAGATTGAACACACTCATGTTGCAAGTTTGAAAGTAATAGTTTTAGGCAGATAAATGAAATGATCGCCTTTATTATTGTTGAGGAAACGTTCGAACAGGTAAACAAAATCAATGTCTTTATTAAAAGTGCAAGATAAACTAGGAGAAACAATAGTGCCCTCTTCTTCAGCCCATGGTTCTTCACCATTGTTATCCCTTATTCTTATGAAGCTGAGTGGTTGAGAGTTTGGAGGACAATGGTTTCGGGTAGGCCAGAGTTGATCATGTAGGCACTGGGTTGTTCTTTCTCTGGGTCGGGTATTGTATGGGCATCGATGAGGTTTTGGATTTCATGTCTGAGGCGGGCGCAGTTGTCGGTGTCATGGCCTTTTTCTTGGTGGAAGTGACAGTATAAGTTTAAGTTCATGTGAGGTGGCACAGGATTTGGAATGGGCCTAGGTTCCAAAGGTTTTAAGAGTCCTTGCGCCTTCAGCTTTTCGAATACCTTTGAAAGAGGCTTACCAAGGTTAGAAAATCGTCTGTTCTTAATGGCAGTGACCTCAGCAGTAGCAGGCATAGTCCCTGAATGTCCCCCAATATTCCTTCTGTTCTGTCCATAAAACTTTCTGTTCTCGGCTTCCTCCTCCTCAATATCCATAACTGTCTCTCTCAGCTGTCGAAAATCAGTAATCATCGAAGTCATTCTCCTCAGTTTGCCATAAATAGAGGGCTTGGTGCCCTTGATGATCATTTTGATCTGGTCCTTTTCTGAGGGCCGGGTCTGCATCTTCAGAAGCTGGCTCCTCCAGTGGTCCACATATTCCTTGAAATTTTCCTCCGGCTTCTGCTTGATATTTTCTAAGTCACGGAGTGACAAGTCAATCTCCAGGTCCGTGACATATTGTTTTAAGAAAGCATCAGCTAGCTCCCTCCAATCTTCCTTAACCTGCTTGTCCAGGTTATGGTACCATACTACGGGTGCCCCCTCGAGTGACATCCCAAACATTTTCTGTACCTGGCGCTGAGACAAGCCAACTGAACTCATAACAGACACATACTGACGGAGATGCACCCTCGGATCTCCATTCCCATTGAACTTAGCCAAATCCGGCATCTTAAACTGCGCTGGTAACTGCTCCTCAAACTTCATTGTCTCATAATCTAGCAAATCTTCATTCTTACCCCTCATCTTGCGGGTAACGGATTCAACCTGATCCCTGAGTTTCTGTATCTCGGCTTGAGACCCAATCACTCTGTCTGTTGCATACTCTGCCATATCATCATCAAAAGCGGGGATATCATCCCCCAACCCATTCGGAGGCTCATCGCGCCTTACATTCTCAGAATTTCCCCCAGCACGGGGCACAGCCATATTTGTCATGGCAGTAGTCAAGGCTTGCAACTGTTCAGTGACCTTGGCGAGACCGTTTTCCAACTGATCCATACGGGACACCTCAATATCTGATTCACTCATGTCTGTTCCCAATATTTTGATGAGTCTTCCCTTTTTCTAACCCAACGGAATCTATGATGGCTTTCAGAACACAAGGGTTAACATGATGTATGTATGCATGATGTGCATAAGAGGCATGTAACATATATAACATACTAAATCAATTAAAATTTTCACACAAATCGGCCTGTTATCATTTTAGAAGCTTTCGGGCTAATTGTCATAGGAGTGAACTCATCCCAGTTTAAATGGCCCAACAAGTTCACGTCTCATGGCAAGGAGCCCAACTAAATCCAAATGGTAACATTCCGAACACAAGCACAAGGTGGCTCATCAACACTTAGAAGCCTTCGGCCCAATTGTCATAAAATACGTTCTTGCCCCAGTTTAAATGGCCCAACAAGCCCATATCTTATGACAAATAGTCCAAATGAATCCAAACGATGATGTTCCCAAACACAAGCATAAAAGAGAGATAATGCAAACATAACATAACAATTTTTACATAATGGCCCATCAACATTTCAGAAGCTTTGGGCCTAATAGTTATACGGTACGAACTTGCCCCAGTTTAAATGGCCCAACAAGCCCGCATTTCTGACAATAGTCCAACTGCATCCAAATGAGGATGGTCCATAAGCACATTCTCAAGGAAATAATTGTTACTTTAACCATACAAACCGGTCTATGGGTGGATTTGCAAGAGTATGGACAAAGGCTCTCACCGGCGAAGGATAGCCCACAACTAGGTCTCCCCACTCAAGGGTTCAAGCGACCAAGTGAGCGCATCCTTTTTTATACACTAAGGTACGTGCCAATGAGCTATGGTGTGTGACGGACTGTCAAATGGATTTCCCGTTATAGATTCCCCAGAGGGAAGGTGGAGCGAGGCTCACTTAAGTACCCAAAGCCTCTTAGGCTCTTATCGCTTGGTGTCAGGAATAAACAACGAGTCCTCCAAATTAGTCCATCACAAAGGCTACGAGTAGATGGCCATATAGGTGTCCTCACAGCTTTTCCTTCTAGAAAGGTAGTGAGTGAAGGAAGACATCAAACCATTACCTAGCCTCAAAGTGCCCTTGATTAAACCCCCATTTTATCCACTATAGACATGGTCAATTAAAACATAAATCCAAACATTACAAGACAATACTTCGGGGCCAACTCTCTATCCCCAGTGGAGTCGCCAGACTGTGGACAACAGGACCTGGGTGACGTCGTTCCTAGGCTCGCGGCACTAGTTGGGAAGTACGAAATTACATGGAGTCGCCACCCGGTGTGAACCGGGACAAAGATTTAAGGCCGCACTCACCCCTCGCAAGGGAAGACCTCAAACCATTGGGTTCGGAATGGTCTCTTACTCATGTCACTTGTAATGAAAGGATTTATGTAATAATTTAATTAAGCTTAAGTAACATTTATTTCCAAAAAATTATCATGCTTCTAGATTCATATCAACAAGTTCATCACAACATGCAACATCACATGGCAATCTCATGAACATATTTCAATCCTATGATATGGAAAACTAAGAACAACCTAATCATGCTTGAGTACTATCTCATGAACCTATTAACCAAATAACCTGCTAACAGCCTAATCATGCTTGAATACAATCCCAAGAACACATGAAATGGATAAATACAGGAATACAAATAATATAGTTGGCTATATAACACAAGAAAGATCAACCAAGAGGCAATTATGCATGAATCTGATAAGATAGACTCAGTTCAGTGTGTGCGCGTTCGTGTAGCGTTCGTAAACGCGTTCGAACGGTAAACAGAAGGTTCGCGTTCGTGTAGCGTCCGAGAACGCGTTCGAACGGAACCAGACCTGATACATTATGAAACTAAGAAAGTGCGTGTGCGTTCGTGTAGCATTCGTAAACGCGTTCGAACGGTAAACAGAAGGTTTGCGTTCGTATGGCGTTTGATAACGCGTTCGAACGGAAATGAAACAGAATGCTCTCGTTCGTGTGGCGTTTGTGAACGCGTTCGAAAATAAATGAAACAGAATGCTCACGTTCGTATGGCGTTCGTGAACGCGTTCGAACAGAAATAAGACCTGATACATGACAAGGCAAAATACATGCGTGTTCGAGTTGCGTTCGTAAACGCGTTCGAACGGGAACAGACCTGATGCATGAAATGGGACGCAATACATAAACGACAAAATAAAGGGGCGCGGCGAAGTACTGCCGTAAAGGTGGCCTTTTGGGGCTCTTGATCTCTCAAAGAGAGGACCTTTAGACCAACATACTAAGCCCATGCGCTCGACTGAATCATGCATACATAGAATGAAAAGCAATAATACTAAACATAGTGTGCCCGATTGAACGTATCTTGTATCCAACCGAACACACATCAACCGGCGCGGCAAAGCCTCGTGGTAAAGGGCTTTAGCCCCTCCCCATAGGGGATCTCACATCGCACTTACTAAGCCCATGCACTCGGTTGAATCATGCATACGAAAATAAAGACAATCATATCAAACTAAGTATGTCTGATTGAACGTATTTCGCATTCAACCGAACACACATCAATCGGTGCGGCAGAGCATCGTGGTGAAGGATTTTAACCCTCCAATTAGGGAACCTTTCATCGCACTTACTAAGCCCATGCACTCGATCGTATCATACGAGAATAAACAACATGCAGAATTTAAATGACAAGAATTAAATAAACCAAAGCAACACAAAACAAGAGAAGGTGCCGTTTACTCAAGTGGTACGTGGAGTTGTGTCCCAAGTACATACCGCACTACCGTCCATTCGGATTCGGCTACGGAATTTACGTCTGGGTTTCCATCCTATATACCGCAAGAGACAACACTCTTCCATTCATCCAATACCCACAACACACATCCATAAACGACTCTCATGTGAATACAATTCAATAATAAAAGAAACGAATATAAACTAATTAAAAAGTGCCCTCAGGTCTAACCTTTTAAGTCGTCTCTCGGACTCGCGTTTCACGAAGATCGGAATGGGTAAAGCTCCGCAACTCTTCCGGTTCACTGGTTCACTGCTTTCGTTCGTTGTCTTACTGTTTTGGGTCGTCGTCCTCCGTCTTTTGCTACTGTTTTGACTCCGATTCGCTGCCGCTGCTACTGTTTCGCTGCTGTATTTTAGTTACTGTTTTTGGGATGTTTTGGCTACTGTTTTGGGTGTTATTTTCGGTGGTGTTATGGTGTGGTTCGGGGTTGTTTTATGTGTGTGTTTAGGGCTGCTTGGGGTGTGTTTTTCGGTGAGGTGAGGGGGCTGTTCGGGATGTGTTTTGGTCAAGGCGATGGGGGTTCTTTGGTTTGTGATCTTTTTGTTATTGAGAGTGAGGGAGAGTTGTGTCTATGAGCCAGCTAGCCTTGAGAAGGTTGGTGAAGGGTTCTTTTTATAGGCAAAGGGTTAGGCTTGACAAGGAAAGGGATTTGATTGGCTTGGATAAGGGAAGTCAAAGATTGAGGGGGGACAAATCTTGGCTAGATAGGGAAGGTTGAATATTTAGTTTATGTTGATTAGGCATACAATATTTTAAGTTTGGGAATAATATATTGGTTGATTGATTTTAACTTGGTATGATTATATTTGATTGGTTTAGATTAGGCATTTAGTTTGTTGATTGATTTTAATTAGGCATGCAATTTCTTTAATTTGTGTAAGTATTTTATTTAATTTGGTATATGATTTTTAGATTGTTTTGATTTCACCATGTGTTAAATATGTGTTTTAAGTGGGCTTGGGCGTGTGGGCCAAGGTTTGGGCGAATTGGGCTTAATGTGAGGCTAGCAGCAAAACCAGAATTACCGACACCGTTCGAACGCTTCATCGAACGCGGCACCAACGTCCGCAATCTGCCTGACGTTCGAACGTATACACGAACGTAGCACCAACGAAAACAGTGAACCTTGTTTATTCTGAATTCCCCCTTCCAATGTCCGTTTTCCGTGACCTACGTGACTTAAAAGGTAGTGTCTCCAAAATGAGACTCATCATAGGGACTTATGTGTAAAAATGCAGTGCCTACAGGTGGGTGGCTAATGTGGGGCATGGAAAATGGGTTTGGACGTGGGGTATTTTTGTGAACCGGGTCGAGGATAAATTAAAATTGAGACCGAACGAGCGAACCCGAAGCTCGAACAAGCGAACCAAACCCAATAAAAAATGTCAATTCTTAACCCTTCCCTTCCGACGACCGCTTTCCGCAACTTCCGCAACTAAAAAGTAGTGCCTCCATTCGAGGCTCATCATTGGGCTGATATGCAAAAATGCAATGCCTACACCAAGATGTCCCATTTCTGAAATCTTAACTCAAATCGAGTTCTATTAATGGACAAAGTCTCTTGATCATAAACATAACAATAAGTTATCTCTCAAATAATGTGGATTTGATTGAAGGTTCGAGTTTCTTCATTTATGTTGTGAGTTGTGATTGTATATTTGTAATTTGAGAGTTTTTCATTTTCTTATGCAAATTTCATACTAGACTTTACATAAATAGATGGAGTAAAGTCTCCATAAACCTTTAATCTAATTTTACGTGGGCTTGTAATGTAATATTTTGATGAATTTGGATTCGGTATAGATATAAGATTTGTATTAAAATTATTTAATAAATTATGATTGATAATCATTAGATAATAATTTAAATATAATAGAATCATAATTGTGCACTATCATTAAAACACACGATATATAATTAATAATTTAAATGATATAGGGTTGAATATTTTAATATAATAATGAGTTATTAAGCGAAATTATTATTATTATTATTATTATTATCACTATCCTTATTATTACTCTGGACAAGTTAAAACGAAAATCAGCATAAAATCGCTCCAATAATAATTTGAGCGATTTGTGATTAATCGGAAATAATCAGGGATTAATAAGAAATTAATTGAGAAAGGTAAAGTTGTTATTTTGAATGATTGAGAATAAAAAAAAAAAAATTCAAAACTCTTATCTCAAGATCCTAAAAAAAATCACTAAACATAATTTATATATGATGAAAAATACTCAACAATATAAAAGTCTTTAGTCACATAATATGAATAGAATTGTTTTGATATAAATAGAAAATATTATCATTATTTAAGAAAATATAATAAATTAATGATATTAGTATACCCCGGTAATAATTCATTTAAATCAAAACATATTCTCATTATTTTTCATTGTTTCTAACAAAATTCTTTTTTCCTTCAAACAAAATCATCAATCAAAATCCTAAAAACATATTGAAATTTTGAAAAATAGATTAAAAATTAAAATCAGGTTCTTTTTTGGAATCAATTGATTAATCGGTCAAAACCATTAGAAAATCGGTGTCGGTTTAAAGCGGTCAAAATCGATCAGATCAAATTGCTCAAGTATCAATTTATGATTAAACACTAATTTATCGACGCTTAAACTAAATAGTTATTATTACATCTCGGAATCCATTTTCGTAATAAATATTAAATTATATAAATAAAATAGGTTATAATATCAACAATGAATCTGAAAGACAATATTGAATTGTGAACCTATGTTATTTAATCACCGATTAATCAACAATTAATCGTAAATCGCTATTTGAGTGATTTGATCATGTCGATTTTGACCGATTTAAAATGACATCGATATATAAGTGATTTTGACCGATTAGATTTTCAACTTATGATTTCTCAAAAATCGTCCGATTTCAAATTTGAATTTAATTTTTTAATTTTTCAATATTTTTTTGGAGTTTTAATTAATGATTTTATATGAAAAAAAAAAGAATGATTACATTAAAACGATGAAAATATGAAATTATGTTTTGATTTAAACTAATTATTATCGGGATAATAAAATTTTTAGATTGTTTAATATTTATTAATCATCAATATGATTTTTGAAGAATATTGAGAGAAAATTTGAAATTTTTTTTATTCTCATATAAAATATCAATTTTATATTTTATCAATTAATCCCTGATTAATTCTAATTAATTATAAATCCTTAAAATCATAATCATAATTAGGATTGCTATCGATTTTCAATTAAACTAGTCGTGAAGTGTTTGAAAAATAATGTAAAAGAAGAAAAATAATAAAAAAAGGTGAGTGACTTGTTCTCTAAGTTGGTGAAATTACTAATCACTAGGCACTCTAATAAGCTCGAAAAAACAAAACGAAACTTGAAAGAAACACAAATCGATCGAGAAAAAGGAAATCAAAGAGATTTGAAATGGCGAGATACGATCGAGCAATCACAGTATTTTCACCCGATGGCCATCTGTTCCAAGTGGAATACGCTCTTGAGGCCGTGCGCAAAGGCAACGCCGCCGTCGGCGTTCGCGGCACCGACACCATCGTTCTTGGCGTCGAAAAGAAATCCACCGTCAAACTTCAGGACTCCAGGTCTCTCTCTCTTTCGCTCTCGTTATATCATTTCATTTTGTTTTTTTTTAAATGTAATTACTAATTAGGTTAGTGTTAGGGTTTTAGTGGACTACTGAATCTTAGGGTAAAAATAGGTGGGTCCCTTGTCACCCTTGAGGATTGGATTGTTTTAGTTGTTGATTGGAATTGTGAAATCAATTATATGAAAAATGAATTCAGTTGTTAAAAACTGTTACTTGCTAATGATTTTATTCACTGTGTTGGTCTTAATGCTGGTACTTGGAATTATTCAGGCATTGAATTGCTATTACTTTGAAGTAGTTCAGGTTTTGCTCTTGGAAATAAGGGATACAGATTTTTTTTTTACTCACTGTATGCATTAACTGTTTTTTGACAATTGTAGAATATAAAGTTGAATTTTTGGGTATAATATTAAAAGTGGTATATTGAATCCTCCCCAGAGTCTTCAGTGTGGGAAGTCTCGTGCGTTGGGCCATCCTTTTTTAGTTAATGCTAAAAGTGGTATAAATCTAAAAACAAGTAAAGGCTTACGTGGTGTTTCATATGAGACACGAGGCACTTGGTGTCGAGCGCTACCCCCTTGCTGTTTGGCCCCAACGCCTCAGTACTTAGGGATTAGCGGTTGGTGCTTGTGCACTGAACTCTTGATGCTCCATCCTCTTTAGTCTTCCCCAAGAGTTGCTCGTGCCTAGTGGGTGCATTGATATCATGTGTTGCTTACCCACAGTAAGGAATTTGATGGCTTCACTCTCCTCATCTACCTTGTGACCTTCAAGGTGCAGGGTGGATGCTGGTTTTATAAAAAATTAATATGCTTATCCGTAAGTCTTTTGGTGGAAATTATTTGCAAGCTTGATATTACCAAAGCTTTTGATACGTTAAGCTGTGACTTCATTTTGCAAGTTTTAAGGAATTTCAATTTCAGTAGTTCTTATTGTATCTAAGTTGTATCCCATAACTCCAAATTGTATCTTAATTTCTGAAAATCAATATTGAATTGTGAACATAAAACCCCTTTCAACTTCTCATGAGGATAGGAAAAAGAGAGCAGATGTATTTCTTATCTTGTGCTTGGTGATATAAATCCACATACTACAAAGACGTCTGTACTTATGCATCCACCATTGCTCTCTTTATTGATATGGGAACAAAATGTTGGTCAGATGAACTAATTTTGAGGTATTATTATGTGCGTATTCGCCTCAGAGCTGGCATTTCTTTTCCATGACTGTTTTGCCTGTTCTGTAATACAGATCGGTGAGGAAGATTGTGAGCTTGGATAATCACATTGCTTTGGCCTGTGCTGGACTCAAAGCAGATGCCCGTGTCCTGATAAATAGGGCTCGGATTGAATGTCAGAGCCACAGGCTGACTGTTGAGGACCCAGTAACCGTTGAGTACATTACTCGTTACATTGCAGGTCTCCAGCAGAAGTACACACAAAGTGGTGGTGTGAGACCATTTGGTCTTTCTACTCTGATTGTGGGTTTTGATCCCTACACTGGTGTACCATCACTTTATCAGACAGATCCTTCTGGGACATTTTCTGCCTGGAAAGCTAATGCAACTGGGAGAAACTCTAATTCAATGAGGGAGTTTCTGGAGAAAAACTACAAGGAAACTTCTGGTCAAGAAACTGTAAAGCTTGCAATTCGAGCATTACTTGAGGTTCTTTTTCCTGTTGGCTCTTTTATTTTGTTTTTATTTCAGGAAATCTTCATTTATCTACCTTCATTTTTATTGACTGAAAACGATGGTGCAGCTTCTTGATGTCCCATTCAGTTTTTGGCTCTTTGTTTAATCCATTTTATAATTTGATTCTTGATACTTTGCTTTTAGCTGGTACTAGTGTAAGACCATTAGTTTCTTATTTAAAAAATAAAAGTGTGGGACCAGTAGTTTTAAAGGGTCTTTGCTAGCTTTCAAATGTAGTTAAAAGTTTTTTTTCCTCATGGATAGAGTATCTTTTTTAGAAGCATGTCTAGATGTGCATGGGAGTTCATGGGATTCTTTAGATGATGAATTAGCTGTTGGATAAAATGCTTGTTTATCCTCATTTGCTTTCTCATATGGTGTATCTTCTGCGGCTCTTGGGTGAACAAGAGTAATTGAACCACAAACTGGGATTGTTTTCTAGAAATTCTAGCTATAATAGTTACCCCTCATTATTATGTTGTACGTATATAATAAGCGATTGCATATTTTATCTTCGAAAACCTAATCTTCGAAGTACCAATATCATATGTTCAGGTTGTGGAGAGTGGGGGGAAGAACATAGAAGTTGCTGTGATGACAAGGGACCAGGGTCTGAAGCAGCTTGATGAAGCTGAAATTGATGCCGTGGTAGCTGAGATTGAAGCAGAGAAAGCCGCTGCTGAGGCTGCAAAGAAGGCTCCTCCCAAGGAAACATGAGCTTAAGCTATCACTTCTGTTTTTTCTCATTACCTGTTGTTTTTCGCATTTCAGAATTTTAATGTGTTCTTTGTGGTTTAAATTTGTATGCCTTCGGATTTCGAACTCATGAAAGCTTTTAAGTTACCTCCAAAATTATCTATTATTCATGTTATTTACATTTTATTATATGTTTATCAAACCAAATTGCCATCATACAATAAAATAAAAAGTTAGTAGGATAAAATCTAAGGTTATTATTTTGATTAAATGCCAGTTTCTTCCTTTTACTATTATGCCCCATTTTAAAATAAATTATGTATAAATAATATTAGGTTTTCACTTGGCAGCTCATATCATCAACTAGAGCTCCAAATGGGGTGAGAACAAGACCTGTAGGTTATAGAACCATGTCTCAAAGCTATTAGAATTATGACCGAAGGCTAATTACATGAATTTTTTATTTACTCATGCCATTGTGAGAAATCGAATCCAAAACCTACTTACTATATAGAGCAAATATATTTTTATCAAGTGAGTTAATACTTATTGACAAATTCGAAATATATAAATATAATGAAAGAACGCATCCTCAAGTATTAGAATATATATGCCCTTCCGAGTATATATATTTATTTAATTTTCAAATAATTTTATTTAATTTACTATCAGATTCGAATCTTAGAAAAATAATGAAATAAATGCCCATCCTCACCTTAAAAAAAATGAAGAAAATATGAAAGTGCATAGAAATATATTTATTAATGGACAGAGATATTGTAGATCTCGGTGAAATAATTGTTTAAAATAAGAGGACTTGCTGAAATAAAAATACAAAACTATATGGTTTATGAACAATTACGCTTAATAACAGGGATGGATATGAAAATTCCCGTTGTGCGAGCATATTATTGGAGTGAGTCTACGCCAACGGCTAGTAGGTAAACGGTAACTACAACGGTCGAAAAAATTAAAAAAGTTCTCTTAAAAAACCTTTCTAAATCACACTCTCCTCCTTCATTCTCTGCCTCTCCCATTTCTTCTTCTCTTTTCCAATCATAATCTCTTCGATTCTCTCTTCTTCATCTTTAAATTATTCAGATTACCAAAAAATTAAAAAAAAAAAAAAAAAAAAACTTAAACTTAAAGATGTTGCAAGAAATGTGGAATGCTCCTCCTCCTGGTTTCAGGCCAACCAAATCGGCTCCTTCATCGCCGGCTAAGCCACTTGGGGTCTCGAGAACCCGTTCCGAGTCGTTTCATGCCATTCACAAAGTCCCAGTTGGTGACAGTCCTTACGTTAGAGCCAAGAATGTGCAGGCAAGTTTCTAAAATTGGCTTATTAATATGCTTTCTTTTTGTCTATTTTTATTGTACTGATGGGATTTTTTTGCTTTTACTTGCTTTGATTGATTAATTAGTTGGTAGATAAAGATCCTGAAAAGTCAATACCGTTGTTTTGGTCTGCCATTAATGCTGGGGATAGAGTAGACAGTGCATTGAAAGATATGGCAATTGTGATGAAGCAACAGAATCGGGCTGAAGAAGCCATTGAAGCTATCAAATCATTGCGACACCGTTGTTCTGATCAAGCCCAGGAATCTCTTGATAATATCCTTTTGGATCTTTACAAGGTATGCAGAATTTTCCAGATTTTGTACAGTTTGTTAATTGTTTAGATCAAGCAAGTAGTGGTTCTGAGTTGGGGTTTTGGGTAAATTTTTTTGTACAGAGATGTGGAAGATTGGATGACCAAATTGCACTTTTGAAGCACAAGCTATATTTGATTCAACAAGGGCTTGCTTTCAATGGGAAACGCACCAAGACTGCCAGGTCTCAAGGCAAGAAATTTCAAGTCTCTGTGGAACAAGAAGCAACCCGGTTACTGGTTAGAATATATTCACTGACCTTAGTGTTTTCCTTAAAATGATTCTTAAATGAGTGCTTGAAGTTGAGTGAATTTTCGGTTTCAGGGAAACTTGGGATGGGCATTGATGCAGCAGAACAATTACATTGAAGCAGATGATGCATATAGAAGGGCCCTTTCAATTGCACCTGATAATAACAAGATGTGCAATCTTGGCATTTGTTTGATGAAGCAAGGGAGAATCGGAGAGGCTAAAGAAACTTTGCGGCGAGTGAAACCAGCAGTTGCAGATGGTCCAAGAGGAGTTGATTCCCATCTCAAAGCCTATGAAAGAGCACAACAAATGCTTAAAGATCTTGAATCTGAGATGATGAATAAAGGAGGCGACCGGGTTGAACAAAGTAGGCTTTTTGATGCCTTCCTTGGCTCTTCATCAATCTGGCAGCCTCAGCCTTGCAAAGATCACATTTTGCCCACCACCAATGCAGTCAAAACTCAGGATGATTTTGCTGATGAGAACATTGATTCAAATATAACTGTGAATCCAATGATTCTATCTAAGCATAAAAATGTCAAACAACTTTTTCCTACAAGCAATGCAATCAGAAGTCAGGATAGTTTTGCTGATGTGAATATTGATTCCAATATAATTGTGAACCAAACTGTTCTTGCTCAGCAAAGAAGTGCCAAACAACTTGGAAACTCATGGAACATCGATGCACCACCGTATTATTCATCCAAACTTGTGAAGGAGCCTACTGTAAAAGACAACCCAATTGGGGGAAATCACTTTCATGAGAGTCTGAAGAGAACAAGGTCTGGTAATGCTGCTAACTCTATGAGACTGATTGAGTTGGGAGAGTACACCAAGCCTTTTCCAGCAGAACCCGAGAAACCAGAAATCAAGACAAGGAGGCTGTCTCAATCATCTGAGGACAAACTCTCAGAGCTTTTGCCGGATGATGAGGACTTTGAAGAAGCGATTATCGCCGCAGTTCTAGGTTCAACAAAAGAGCAACCAGGGAAGAGCACTGAAACTAGCAACAGTTCAGGGATATTTCAGATGAAGATTGATAGGAGGAGGCTGAAGGTTTTCCAGGATATTACACTTTCTCTGAGTCCAAGAGCCTGACATTATTTGATTAATTAGATTCTTGTTACCCTTAACTAATAATGTGATGAAGTTCCATAATTTATGTAGTTTTTAGGTTGGAGATAAACTTGTTCTCCACCCTTAACTCCAGTTTCCTGCAGTAAGCAGCAAGTCCCAGTAGGTTCTGCTGGTAGTAGTAATCCACTTAAGAAGAAGCCATTTCTCTATTCATTTATGCCTAAATGAAAGGTCATTTCAATAAAAATATCGATGTAATCTTTTCTGCACTTTGTAGTAATCCCTCCCGCAAATGGGGGACTTGATGTAACATAAAAATAAAAAATAAAAAAAATAAAGGGAAATTTTCTACTTGATTTGCACATGTATTAAATGAGAAAAGTCATAAATGATCATTTATTTCTCACATCAGAATGAAAATTTCTCCCCTCATCAATAAGGGGAATTTTTTTTACCAATGTGTGGACTCAAGACAATGCCACAACGTCCTTCTATGATAAAAGATGTCCCTTAGATGAGATAATCACTTGGAAAAGTAATTATTGAACAAAAGAGTATTAAGTCAACAAATTAATCTATGCATCTAAAATATTATCAAATGATGATCCAGTGCACGAGATTTCATATAAAATGGCCTTGATCTTGGAGACCATATAGCAGACTGGAACAAGATTTCTCTAGTCATAATAATAAGGCTTCCCCGAGTTTATGTGTCAAACAACTTGTTAGATATCATCCATCTTTTGACACATGCAAGCCGTGTGTGTCCAGAAAATTTCTGTTTGTGATCATAAATGTGAGCATCAAAAGGAAAAGCTAGACATGAATATTTGAGAAATTTCACAGAAATAAGTGCAAATAATAAAATAGTCTCAATGGGAAAGACACCCTTCCTTCTTCAGGAGATTCTGATGCATCCTGATAAGAAAATAGAAAGGATTAGTACTGAGCAATATAAATATTAATCAAGTAACTTAATAAATCCCTCCTCTAACATTACCTCTCTTCCAGGAGCAAAGTCAATAGCAGAACCTCCAGTGGCCTAAAATCCAAAAATAGTTGAAAAGTAAAGGATTTCATCCAAAGATATAAATTCATCAATATTCATTGGACTTTTTTATTTTACACAACTAGCTCATGTAACCTGGATTTGATATGTACTTAATGATTCCTTCATATTTTTTATATTGCAAAAAATGCCCCATCATCAACCCTAGCTTATCTGAGCACATAGAGATTATACTTTGTAAAATGTGAAGCCTCTGTTTTTTTGTATGATGTATCGGTTGTGATCATTGTCCTCAAACGACATGTCATCTGTTTTTAAAGAGGGAAGTGTTGATAACCGTTAGATGAGGAACACGTGGCTCAATCTCCGCCGTTGCTGACTTCCATTTGCTCACTATATAAAGTAGCTGTTAGGGTTGAGAAAAAGGGGGAATACGATCGTAATTTCGTTGCTTCTTATACCTTTCTTCTTCTCGGTTTTCTCTGAGTGAAATCCCTAAGCCATGTTTGTGTTTCCTCATAAGCTCCTCAATATGGTTGGTTTAAATTAAATGTGGATGCAACAGTGGACGTTGGAAATGGAAGAGTGGGATATGGTGTCATTGTGTGTAATTATGAGGATCAAGTGATGACTGTGGACGTTGATACATGAAGTTTTTCTGATGATATTGATATTGTTGAGGTAGAGGCCTTACGCTTTTGTTTACGGCTTGTCAATGAGATTGGTTTATCTTCGTTAATGGTAGAGTCGAACTCATTATAAGTTGTCCAATTGATTTTGGGTCAATCAAGTATCCTAACATAATTTTCTTTTTTTGGATTATTAGTGAGGTACAAAAATTTCTTATACCAAAGTGTGATTTTCATAGGATTTCAACTAAGTGACATATAGCTTAACTAATTTTACTTTTCGCTGTAATGATCTTATGGTTTGGGTGAAAGATTTTTCTTCCCAAATATCTTATTTCCTTTGAGAGCGTATTTTTTTCGATTAATATATTATCTCTTTTATTAATTAAAAAAAAAAAAAGAAGAAGAAGAAAGAGAGATATAATAACGTCTTTCAATTACAATTTATAATAGTCAAAATAGAATTCAAAATTTTATATTTATTAAAAATGAAGCAAATTTAAATACTAACTGCTAGAAAAATCTGTTCAAATATAAATTATAAGTATGGATGAGAACGTATACATCCTAAGATTACATTCAAACTGACAACACCATCATATAAGATTTGTGTTCTTGTTTTGAATCTTGTACCTTCCACTCTTTTTCTTTCTTTCTTTTTTTAATATTGAAAATCCCAATCCAAAATCATTCGATCTAGACTTAAGAGTAATTGATAAAACTTCTAATTATCTCATACTCTTATAAAAAAAATACACTTCGAATCCATGACCTAATAACCAACTCTTAAGTCATTTGCTACCAAACTACACCCCTAAGACATTGTACTTTCAACTCGTCAAAAGGCATGTCGTTAGAGATGCATTCCGGTAAAAAAAAAATCTTCAATTTCACATTTATTTGTGAATTAAGATAAAAATTTATCTTCAATTTCGAATCATGTGGCTTGGATTTCAAAATTTCCTCCATAAAAATCACCGGTGAGAATCATTGTTTTAAAAATAAGATCGGTAATTAAATCAACGATTTGAAAATTTTAAAAATATTATTGATTCTATTAATTGAATCGGTAAAATCGAATGATATTTAAAAATTATTAAAATATTATTGCTTTAATTTTTTTTAATTAGGAAATTGTTAGTCTAGTTAATTTATTTAACCGATTTCCATAGATTTTTATTAGATTTGACCGATTTTGGATACTCCAATTTGTTTTTAAAAACAAATATAAAAACTGGGGCATTGCATTCTTGCGGTTCTCTGCCCAATGTTCAGTGTTCCCTGTCTATTACCTCCCTTACTCTTTCTTTTATTTTCTTCTTCCACCCCACCATCACCACCGTTGATCAAAAAAAAATTTCTGAAAATATAAAAAGATGGCATGCATTAGTAATTAGTATGCGCCTGTGTATGTATGTACACTTGAAACTGGCTTATTAGATGTAAAAAAGAAAGACGCTTTGGCGCTTTGCCAGCAATATTTGCATAGATTCAGATTCAGTGATTCGTACTCAAATCTGATAAGAAAGAAAGAAAGAAAGAGAGTTGTTTTTATGTTTACAAGATTAAACTAATGCTGTAATTAACATTAGATGTAATTAACCAAATCCAGAAACCAAATAAGTTATTTTTGTTGTGACTGTGAGAATGGTTTAAGCACTTGGGTTTCACTTGGTTTTTGAAAAAGTAAGAAAAAAAACTGTTTTTTAAGCTTTTATTTAGTTATAAAAACAGATCAAAAGGAATAAGGGAGAGAGGAGCAAAAAAAAAATGGGGTGCTGGTATTCAAGAACAGAGAGAGAGGAGAAAGTGACGAGATGCAAGAGGAGGAAGGGATATATGAAGCAGCTTGTGAATGCAAGACAAGCTTTGTCTGCTGCACATGCAATGTATCTTCGCTCTCTTCGCAGCACTGGCTCAGCTCTTCTTCAGTTCTCAACTAACGAAACTTCTCTTCAGAAGCAATATTATTACCACCCGCCGCCGCCGCCGCCGTGGCAACAACCACGGTCACTGCCTCCACGCCCGCCGTTTAGTCCCAGCTCTGATACGTGGACATCATCCACTATGGCATCTCCTCCGCCTCCGCCTCCGCCTCCGCCATCTTCAACGTGGGATTTCTGGGACCCATTTGTCCCCGCGGCTTCCCCACTGCTGTCTGTGACTTGGGAAGAGTGGGAGGATGTGGAGGCTGGAACCATGATGTCTGACGTGGCAATGAACAGGGCTGAGAGTGTGACGGCTCCGCCTTCTTCTGTTGTCAGTGGGAGTACTGAGCTTGCCATTGTGTCAAGAAATAGCAAAGATCTTGGAGAGATTGCTAAGGAAGTTGATGATTACTTTCTCAAAGCTGCTGATGCTGGTGCAGAGCTTTCTGCCATTTTAGAAGTTACAAGTTCTGGTTTTTGTACTCAAACTAATGGAGGTATTTTGCTTAATTTTTTTGATTTTTTTTCCTTGTTACATGATATCAACGTTGTCCTTTACAAATGTTTAGTTTCTTTAGAGTGATTTGTGGTGTTATTGTAAATTATGTTGCAGCTAATAAGGTTTACAACTATGGGTGCACTTTGAATCCAACATCTTGGACATGGGGTTCATCTCCAAGAATGAACACACATAGGGTAAGGGTTGGTGAGGTTGGAGGGGCTGGGGCAGCTATCAATGATAGCCATCATTGTACTGTGGAGAGGCTTTATGCTTGGGAAAAAAAACTACTCACGGAGGTTAAGGTAAACATTATCTGTCTACCTCCTTTTTTCTTTGAACAATTTCTTTTCGTTTGTAGATTTCTTGTCCAAGTTTCAACATATGATTTTGTGCTTATAATGAGCAAATTAAAGAGCTAAACTTTAATTTTTTTTTTCTTTTCCTTTGGGACCCAAGAATGGCATATGGAGATTTGGATTATGAGTCAAAAAGGGGGTTGGTGGGCAATGTGTATGTATTATAACCAGAAAGATTGATAATGTAATTTTATTTTTTTTTGGGTGTGTTTTAGAACTGTGAGTCTGCTAAGAAAGATCATGAGAAGAGGGTTGGTCAGCTGAGGAAAATGGAGGCTAGGAGGGCTGACTATTTGAAGATTGAGAAGACTAGGAAAGAGGTTGAAAAGCTTGAGTCCCAGATATTCGTTTCTTCGCAGGCCATTGAGACTATTTCAGCTGAAATCATCAAAGTTAGAGAGACAGTACTGTATCCTCAACTCCTTGATCTTGTTAAAGGGTTAGTCTTCCTTCAACTCCTTATGCCATTGATACAAATGTTTTCTTCATCTAATTTACTGTTTTGATCATTTCATGAAACTTGGCATTTATGAGCCAGGGCCAATGCATACGAGACCGCGTGACTTTGTTCCATCAATTTCCCTTCTTTGGGAAATTTTAATGACCAGTACTGAATGATTTTATAGCATGTAACACTTTATGTTATCTAAGTTTATTACCATCCACTGAAGAATTTATTGTTTTGTCTAGCTACTCATGCATTTGAAACTATTGAAGAGAGATGGCTAGACTTTGGTCCATTCATAGAGCACTATTATTATTGTTGGCAGGCATCGTCTTACCTGATTAATTTAACTTTGGACTTTGATATTTTTTCTTTTTCTTGTGTTGAGATGGGTTAATTTCTATTAAACTGTTGCTAATAACTTTGAGATGCCGTAAAAAGAGTACGTTAGCAATGATATATGCTAAAAGAGAACTTGGACTTTTGTCGTGGAAGTAGATAAGGATATTTTACCTGAGAAGATCTTCCTATTTTACAGTACAAAAATATTTTTGTAACTGCTTCTACTGGCCCCTCAATTGCTTTTGTTTGTAAAGATATCTTCACACCAACTTTGCTATGTGCGATATGGTGGAGGTCTAGGACCCCCAAACTTCAATTTCATTGATTGAGTAGGTCCCCCCCCTCCCCAAAATTTTTACCGGGCTCTGCAATATTGGTATTTGAAATCCTACAAATCAGTATTTTTTTTAATGTGCCAGGCTTTCAGAAAAATTATGTACTTTTCAAAATATTTTTAGTAATCCAAATACCTGCTTGCAATTTGGCAACCAAATGTAGGAATTAAGGATTGCCTCTTATTCATTTGTCATGTGAACTGTGTATTCAGTAGATGGGTGTGACACACAGGGCAACCAAATGGATACTATCTTTAGCATCTGGATACTATCTTTTTTGTTGGAAAACATTTCCTCTACAATAATATGCTTTTCCAGTTATATGCGACACTGAGACATGTATGAACTACGAACAAGATAGAAATTTGCACCGACTCTAATTTGCTTGATTTGTAGAATGATGTGCATGTGGAGAAGCATGTATGAGAGCCACCAGGTTCAGATGCACATAGTTCAGCAGCTCAAATACCTCAACATAATGCAATCTAGTGAACCCACATCTGAGATTCACAAGCAAGCAACTCTCCAACTTGAGCTTCAAGTCCAGCAGTGGCTCCAGTCCTTCTGCAGCTTCGTTAAGGCTCAACAAGACTACGTCCACTCCCTCACAGGCTGGCTCCGCCTTAGCCTTTTTCAGTTCAGCATAAGCCCTCTTTCAAGAACTACTCAGGAATCTGGAATTTACTCACTTTCTGAAGAATGGCAGCAGGCAGTTGAGAGGATTCCAGACAAAGTGGCATCTGAAGGAATCAAGAGCTTCTTAGCTGTGGTTCATGCCATTGTAGTTCAACAAGCTGATGAACATAAACAAAAGAAGAAGGCAGAGTCTGCATTTAAGGAGTACGAGAAGAAGGCGACTGAGCTAAGATCGCTGGAGAGCAAGTATGGTCCATTCTCAATGCCCGAATCCTCTGGCAAGGACCCAGTTGGAGAGAAACGAGCAAAGGTGAAGATGCTGAGAACAAAAGCTGAAGAGGAGAAGACTAAGTATGAGAAGTCGGTGACTGTGACAAGGGCGATGACCATGAATAACCTGCAGATGGGGTTCCCTCATGTCTTTCAAGCAATGGTGGGATTTTCAAGTGTATGTATGCAAGCATTTGAATCCGTTTACAGTGAAGCCAAGCGCACCTGTCAGGAACGTGAGGTGAAGAGGATACTACCTTAAAAATGGATGCTAGAGTTAGGATAAGGAACGGCGTTTATATATTATTTATATATGGTGATGTATGTATACATGATGCACGCGGCACACCCGACTCAGTTGCCAGATTGAAGCATAGAGAAGTCTTGCTGGACTCATTTCTTTGCAAATTTTGTGTAGAAGTAACTTGGTAAATCCATGGGCATATTGAGGGTGAATGGTACGAGTCACTTGGGTATAGGAAGTAGTGGAAACTTTGTATCAGGTTGTTAGTAGTTTCTGAGTTGGATTTGTATACATTGTTATGTTTTGTAATAGGAAAGGTTTCCTTTTGTGCTGAACCTTCTGCTGTAAGGATTTATACATTTATTTATGTGTATCCAATGTGTTTGATTTCTAAAAGTCATGAGGTGATTCCCAGTGAGAATGTACTGAGGACCATGGCTCCAAATCGCCGAACTTTCATGATTCGATTTTGGTTAATTTTGATCACTTTAAATCGATTTTGAAATAATTTTGATTAATTAATCTGTTGTATTTTTAAAAAATTGTCTAGTTTCATTTTTAATTTTTTAATATTTTTTAAAGTTTTGATTGATCATTTTGTGTGAAAATGGAATTAATATCGTTAGAAACAATGGAAAATAGTAAAAATATGTTTCAATATAAAAAAATTGTTATCAGAATAATAATATCATTATCCTTAATTTTTATTACATTTTCATAAATAAAGATAATTTTTCTAATTGTATCAAAATGGTCCCTATTATTCATATTAACTTAACTAAAAATTTAGTGTTTAGTATTTTTTTAATCATAAATAAATGATTTTTAGTGATTTTTGGAGGATCTTGAAAGATGAACCATAAGAAATAATAATTTTATCTTTTCTGATTAATTTTCGATGATTTTCGATAAATCACAAATCGTTGGTGGAGTGATTTACTATCGATTTCCGATTAATTGTTGTTGTGAAGTCCAGCATGCAGAAGGAAGCAGAGGCGCCGAAAGCATGAAGAGACTTCCACCGAAAGCATGCAATCATAGCATGCAAACATGCAGTTGGCATGTTAGTTGTCACCAAAGCTAGCAAAACCGTGTGACACTGTTCACACGGTTTTGAGCACTATAAATTTGAGCTCCTGGATCATTGTTAAGGCATCCCAGAAGTGAGAATAATAGAGAGTAAAGAGGGTTGAGAGTTTTTTGTAAAGCTTGAGTTTGTAAGCTTTGTAATTCTTTATTTTGTGTAATATAAAGAAGAATTTTATCTCACATCTCCTCTATTGTGTGTGTTTTATCACAACAAGTGGTATCAAAGCTAAGGTTCCACGGTGAGATCCCGAAACTTAGAAACAGAGGTTCGGTTCAGAAAATCGGTTCCGACGAAAATTATCGAAAATCGATTTTGAGCATACCATCATACTTTTCACAGCGAGATGAGCACGGTGGTATTTTCCGACGATCGATCGGAGGTCCCAGCAAGCCGCACGCGCCGGGCAAAGAGCAACCCACGCGCTTCAAAGACATCCGGTTAAACCGAAGAAGATGTTGTGAATCTTACCAGCCACGAGACCAGTTGGGTGATAGATAGTGGCGCCTCCATACACGCCACATCTCGCAGAGACTTCTTTTCATCTTACACACCAGGAGACTACGGTGCTGTAAGGATGGGGAATGACGGCCAGTCCAAAGCCGTCGGTATTGGAGACATCTGCCTTGAAACAGACAACGGGACAAGGCTAGTGTTGAAGGGAGTCAAGCACATCCCAGACAACCGGTTAAACCTGATCTCAACAGGCAAGCTGGATGATGAAGGTTTCTGCAGCACCTTTAGTGACAGAACCTGGAAGCTCACTAAAGGATCAATGATGGTGGCACGAGGTAAAAAAGATTCAACTCTGTATTTGATACATGTTAAGCTTTCCAATAGTAGCATAAATATAGTCAACAATAATGAGGCAGCCGAGCTATGGCATAAAAAGCTTGGTCACATGAGTCAAACGGGGATGGAAATACTACGTAGGCGGAATGTTCTCCCCGAATTGAAGAACTCACACTTACGGAAGTGTGAACACTGCATGGCTGGAAAACAGAACAGAGTGTCCTTCCAGAGCTCCCCGCCTCAGCGGAAACCGGAGGTACTTGATCTCATACATTCAGATGTATGTGGTCCGATGCAGACACGAACACTTGGAGGGTCACTTTACTTTGCATTCAAGGAAGATCTGGGCATACACCTTGAAGAGAAAAGATCAAGTGCTGGGAGTGTTCATGGAGTTTCATGCCCTGGTGAAGAGAGAAACCGACAAGAAACTCAAATGCATCAGAACAGATAACGGTGGAGAATACAGAGGTCTGTTTGATCAGTACTGCAAGACGCAAGGAATCAGACATCAAACGACACCTCCCAAGACACCTAAGCTGAATGGCCTAGCTGAGAGGATGAACGGAACCTTGTGCGAAAAGGTCAGAAGCTTGCTTTCACAAGCCAAGCTACCGAAGACATTTTGGGGGGAGGCACTCAACACAACAGTACATGTTTTGAACATGTCCCCAGCGGTCGCACTGAAAGGTAATGTTCCTAACCAAGTTTGGACAGGTAAAGAAGTGTCATACGAACACTTACATGTCTTTGGGTGCAAAACATTTGTACACATCCCAAAGGACGAGAGATCCAAGCTTGATGCAAAGACGCGACAGTGTGTCTTTATTGGCTATGATCAGGATGATTTCGGCTACAGACTGTATGATCATGTGGAGAAGAAGATTGTCAGAAGCCGAGATGTTGTCTTCGTTGAAGACCAGACCATAGAAGATATCAGAAAGGAGATGAAGACAATGCCTCAGCAATACAAAGATGTGAATCCATAACCTCATACACCGGTGCCAGTACAAGTTGAAGATGAGGTTCCCAGACATGAGGGTACAGGTGATGAAGCTCCCAGAGATGATGATCATGATCAGCCACCAGTACCAGAAGCTACACCAACGTTTCCACAGAGAAGGTCTGACAGAGAAAGACGATCTTTAACGAGATACTCTGCATATGAGTATATGCTGCTTACTGACATGGGAGAACCCGAGAGCTACAAGGAGGCTGTGGAAACAGATGACAAGGAAAAGTATGAGGAAGCCATGCAGGATGAGATGAAATCTTTGCATGACAATCACATTTTTGAGTTGGTGAAATCACCAAGAGGCAAACGGGCTTTGAAGAACAAATGGGTGTACAGGGTGAAGCAACATGAGCACACTTCACAACCCCGATACAAAGCCAGGCTAGTCGTCAAGGGATTCAATCAGAGAAAAGACATTGACTTTGATGAAATCTTGATGTGATCCAGAATGAGCTCTGTTTGTTGGGCCAAGTTAACTTGAAGTTGTGGCTGATTGCATGGCTTGGTCAAATTGGTGTATTTGGGCCATTTTGGTGGATTTCGAAGATTCCTTGGGTTCTGGAGTTTGGTCCATGCATGAGACATTATGTGAAGGCTTTATTATGTCTAAAGCAATATTGGAATGGGTCTAGGACGTGCATGGGCTGCCTTGATTGATTTTGGGCTTTATTTCCGAATGGTGCATTAGTAGTGGCGGGATTTATGCAGTCTTCATATTTTGGACGTAACTTTCTCGTCCGACGTCTTATTTTGGTGATTCAAGTTGCATTGAAAAGATAACTCGTAGCTCTACAACTTTGAAGTTTTCATCAAAGTCCAGTTAGGATTACTTCATGGTCTAAATGAGGACGCAATTTCTAATAAGTTCAGAAACTCATAAAAAGAAATTAAAGATGGGGGAAGAAGAAGAAGATTCTTTCAACTTGTTGAGTATGAAGGATTTTAAAGAAAGAGGAATCAAGATTGACAAAAGGTGGACTGGTCTTGATGCTTTGGCGGCCGTTGCAAGTTTGGCTTCCAAGAAACTTGAGGAAGAAAGAATTAGGAAAGAAAAACAGAAGATGCCAGTTCAAGATCAGAGTAATTTATACTATCAGTTTCCTGCTTGGAAACTTTTTGGGCAAGCAAATTCTCCAAGCGAGCCACGGACTTGGCTGACTAGGATTAGGGTTTCTGTTAAAAAACAAAAACAAAATGCTCTCAGGCAACCTGTTACTAATGACTTGCATTGCAAGAAATCACAACATATGGGTAATGCTATGAAGGCAGGCTTTGGGCATGATGTTGGCGATTGGGTTGCTGAATATACTAAGCAAAAGAAGTTAAAAAGGGACTTCACTTTCACCCAAGATTTTTCAAAACCCAACAAGAAACCGAAGAGAGAAAGACCGTTGGTTCTAGAGGAGATCCCAGATTTGCCTCAAGAATTCAAGGAAAGAATTCAACAACTGAACGGTTCTAAGATGGGATTGGTTATACAGAAGAGTTTGTTTCCGACGGATGTATCTGATCATCACTACCGCTTGTCAATTCCTGTGAATCAAATAGTATCAAAAGAGTTTTTAACAGAAGATGAGAAGAGATATATTGACAATGGAGGTGAGATCAAAGTGAAGTTGATTGAGCCTTTGCTTCAACAATGTGAAATGACTTTTAAGAGAGCGGATAAGCCGAAAGAGACGAATAACAAAGTGAGAGCAAAGAGTAGCTTTTATTATATGCTGATAAAAGACTGGATTAAACTTAAGGATCGGAATAAGCTTAAAATGAATGATACAATTCAACTATGGAAATTCAGGTTGCCTAATGAACAACTCTGCTTGGCTCTTGTATTGGTTTGATCGTAATGGAAGTAAAGTTTGTGAACAATGATGCAAAAACTAGTCAAGATACAGGAGAAATGAATACAGTGGCAGCAATGGAAACAATGATCAGAGTCCAACAAGTGCAGCCACAGGATCATTTCCTTTTCAATTTTATTATATACAGTCATGTAGAATCTGAAAAAGGAATATGTACAATTTTGTTCTTTTAAAAAAATTGTCAACTAACAGTCATATGAGGTTTTGACTTCTATTTGTGGGGGCTTTACTGACTTAAAGTTCTGTTGATATTATTGATAGTTAATCAGCTGGCTTCAATCTCCCTTTATTGATTCTGACCTGGCTTGAGTCAAAACAGCATTCAATAATGAACTTATAGTTCCTTGTATTATATTTTATACAAGCTTGATACGCACTTAACTAGTCACCTGCCATATATGCATTAAATTAAGATGAATATCAGATCCAGAAACTACACTTTCCAAAAGCAAAATCTATGTGATAAGGCTGGCAAAATATATACTAGTTAACTCAGGACTAGCTAAAGCTACAAGTCAGTTCAATATGCTCGAAATAAAAGACTCACTCTATACAAGCTCCTTAAAACTTAGGGCAGTAGATGGATTAGCACACTTCCTATATAACCAAATCAATCTCTTGTCACATTTGAGAGACAAGAAAGTTTCTCTTGCATTTGGGTTGTTGAACAGAGACAGAGCCGCAAGATAGACTTCACTGTCTACTAATTTCATTGCATCCAGTTCTTTGATACATGTGGCAATACTGTATCTGCTGTCACAATGGTTAACTGCAGCCATTCTCAGCTTTGAAGCAGCTGCCATTTCCTGTATAGCTTCTGCAATAGAACCATCAACACCCTTCCGACCTCTTTTCCGCATGGCAATTGAACCGGGTTTATCTGGCAGAAACTCCTGATCGTCTGCCATGTCATCTGCTTCCTCGTATTCTGATGACATTTGCTCTTGGATCATGCCCAATGGACCTAGACAAGGAAGGCGGGGAGGAATCGTTCCCTGGAACTCAGCTGATGGGCCATGTTTCTCATTTTTTGTTGACTTAGAGAATACAAAACATAGTTGTTTGTAGATTGGGCAGCCATTGACTCTTATGTTTTCAGCATCTGGATGTCCCTATATAATTTCACTAGGAGTTGGTCATGCACAATCAATAAAGAACATTGGTACCTCAATAAAGAAAACTGGTACCCTAATTCTTGCACATTTCCTTCATGAATAAACAAACAATAACAATAAATAATCTTCCACTAGGCAAGAAAAATACTGAATGAATAAGTTGGGAAAGATTTCTCCAGCTCATTGGTCTAGATTTTTCTTTTTCGAATTAATGTAGTAGCCATTTCGTTTTCAAATTTCTAGAAGACAATGGAACTGAAAGGAAAATACCTTGAACTCAGCCCATGCTTTATCACTAGCACTAAAATTCCCGGTAGACTGATCCAAGGTGAATTCACTTCGATCAAGAAGTTTCTTCACAAGAGCATACTGCCTTCTCAACACTGAGTATCTGTTCTTGAGTTGCTCCGTCTCCCATTTTAAGCCAGTTTTACTTGAGAACCCATCAGAAATGGAACTCCATGCTTTCCTATTAAAAGCATTGTTTTTTCTATTCCATGGAAGAACTTGATCAGCTATCAAGCCCACTAGAACCTCAGTCAAAAATTCTGTCCGCCTAGCCACTGCTGCCGGTCTTTCTGCTGAGTTATTTGAATCATTCCCGTAATATCTTGGTCCTCCATCGGCAACTCCATCAATCAAAACTCAAAAAAATCTATAAAAAAAAATCACAAAATCCAAGCTTCAAAATATAACCTATATCTGCAACTTGATAATAACTTAATTGTTCAACAACCCAGTATCAAAATCAAACCTTTTATCGATAATAAATCAATATTAAGGCATAGGAACAGTGATCAGATACTCACATAGTAAACTGCTTGATTCAAAGCTGTATAAATGAAAAAAAAAGACTCAGGGTTTAAGAATGTGAAGCATGTTAAAGTGTAATAAAATACTAACGAAGCAGATAAAAAGTGAAGTGATTCACCTTTGACGACGATTGATAATCAAAATGTCATCAATGATATTCGCTTTGATCAAGGAATTGCGTTCGAGTTCTGAAGACAAATTTAAACAGTGCTGCATTTACGTCGTCTTTTTGTTTGACAAAAACTTTCAATTTGCTAACGTACCCCATTATTCTCGTGTATTTATATTTTGATCCATTCGAAAACCAAATTCACACCCATTAGTCCATTCCGAACAAGAAAAGTCACACTTTAAATCTCACTGGTATTGTAATCTATTAATTTGTCTTTGGTTATAACCCCTTTTTTTGTTTTTTAATATTTCTGTGATGCTAGAAATATTGAAAGCACATGGCTTAGGAGTCTAAACAAAATATCTCTTTATAGTTTCTGCTTGAAACTAAAAAGACTTGAGATAAATAAATAAAAGGCTGATGAAGAGGAAGAAAATGTCCCTAGATCATAGAACTCATAACCGCAGCTCTTTAACATTTCTACCTGTAAACATGATACTGGAGGATTAAAGTTATCTCTACCGGAAGAATAAATACCAACGAGGGATACACATAGATCATTAACCGCATATAATTAATTTATTTAGTTAATTCTGAGGATAAACATAGCTGGATACTTCCAGTAGAGAAATATTTACATCTCTTTGCAGAGCAAAATCGACAAGTTGCTTTGAGCAACAAATATTTACAAATGGAGTATCAATCTTCAAACGGATGGTTTCTTCTAACACTATATCTCACTCATCCAGTCATCCTCTGGTTCATAATCAGAAATCTCACTTTCATGGTCATCCAAACACATCCCCTCAAAACTATCATCATCCATTGTCTTCTTGTCAGGAATCGACACCTCACGAGCTTCAAGACCAACTGACGATGTTCTGTTTCCAAGCCATTTCAGTGCAGGAGCGTACTCAGTTGCTAGAACTGACACGTCAGATGAGCTTGATCCATTGTAAATTTCAGATGATCTTAATCCACTGTTAACATCAAAAAAGCTCGATCCATCAGAAGCCATGAACTTCTTCTTTAGCAAGGCCTTCTGCAAAGAAATGTGAAAGGAAAATGGATAGATGTAAGAATTGAAGTTAGTGAGAAATGTCATCATCACCGCTGGTGATTATGGAACTAGTTGATGGTTAGCCTGTAAGCACATAACTCCAGTTCCAAATGCATGCAAATGCAACTCTATTTATGTACTTCACAGACGTCTTAACATCACAGATCTCTATGACACATTTCCAAGAAGGTCACCCTTCTGTTTAATTACAAAGAGAACTCTAAGCTCGTCGATATTATTATTTTCTAGTCAAACATGATTTGCCAGTAGATGAAATTATAAAACAGGCATTTTCTGCAAGACCTAAAATAGTCCCCTATCAAGATTTGCATTTAACTGCTGCTTGTTTTCACATAATGGAAACTGCAGTTCACCATAATCCAAGTTGAATGCAAAGGGACAAATTTGAATGTCAAAACCCACCATATTTTGCAGAGAAGATTGTTCCAATTGCCAGAGCTTTGGCTTACGAATTGCATGCCACCTGAATGTTCAAAAAACTTGCTGATACAATTCACCATAAGAATACCACTGTTTTTAAATAACTAAAAGCAAATAAATAAAAACCTAGGAGGCACTGGATGGGAATTTCCAAATAGTACTCCACGAGCAGCAACCGAAGTTGCAGCCGATTGTTGAACATTGTCTGCCTCATTATATCTAGCAACCCTTCCTTGGAATGAAGCAAGAAGTAAATCAGAATCACTTAAATATGAAGCCACAGCCCAAGCGTCATCAATTGCATCCTCGCTGATAAAGTCTAGAACTACATGACAAATGATAGAACAGTTGGGGAAAAGCAGTAGCATCAGGTAAAACAGAACTTTCAAGTAACATGTATACGGACATGCATCTCTGAGTGTGTTTGCAGGGCAAATGGGAACATGGGTTGATGGGCATGTTACAGAAAGAGAGAAGCAAAGCCAAAAATATTTCCACAGCAATTTGTAGAAGATAAAAACTTACAATTTTCATGTAAAAAATCAACAACAGGTCTTGCTTGCCCGTGTGCTTGTGAGAGAACTTTTTCTGGAGCATCCATTTTCAATGGTAATCTAGAGAACTTCTCCTTTACAAGAAATGCATCTTGGTCTGTAACACAAACATTAGCTCATAAGTGAAAACTCTTGGCAGTCATATGGGAAACAGTATCATAATTATCCACAAGATTTGAGAGCCACAATTTTCCCGGCTAGATATACTACTAAAATTTTGAAGTTATGAAATCCCTTCCCTATTTTATTCTTTAAAAACCCTAAAAGCAACTTAATGACAGCATACCCATTTTCACTATGTTATCAGTCTCTCTTTTGTTGTGTAGAAATTTTCCCAGAGCATGAAATAGGGAAAGTGTCTCATCCATGCCAAATTGCATAGCAAATCCACTGTGCTCATCTGCTCTCTCTTTTGAGAAAATGGGTTTAGAGATGGATAAAGATAAATTAAGCACCAGATCTTGTTTCAGAGAGGAGAACTGCAAGGACGTAATTGCCTGTCTAATGTCCCCTCTGCTGGCTTGTGCTAGCAGATCAATCTGTTCTGCACTCAAACTATAATGTTCTTGTCTGCATATTCTTAAAAGAGTCTTCTTAATGGAACCATTGGTAATAGGATTAAAAGACACCTGCAATTCCCAAAAGCAGCATTAAATGAGCATTTTAACAACATAAGTTTAGATCCAAGAATACATCTGTACAAGTAACCTTGCGAGCCCCAGCACTGACAAGAATTGACAGCAGCTCTTCAAAACTTCGTGCAGTGTTATCACCTGAATCTGATTTACCACAGTCAGTTAGCACTATAGCTGTTGGTATATGAGTTGCTCTCACAAGAAGTAGCAAGCACTGTCTAAGTCTTTCAAAAGCAGCTCTTCCATTTGTCACAGGAAGGTCATCAATTAGAAGAATAACTGATGATTTTGATTCTCCAGGAATAGACAGTGAGGTTGACCCATACATCCTTATTCTCTCAACAAAATTCCCAAACTCATCCAACTTAGATGTGTACTGTACCCCTAGCAGTAGAACAATAAACAAGTACAGCATAGAACACCATCAGAAATTAAGTAATTAATCATGTTCAATAAAGGCCCTTGTCTCTAATAAACAATATTCAGTTGAGATACCTGTAATAGAATTATGCATACATTCTCGCCAAATTGTGGGTGTTGGAGTGTCCCATTCATATAATCTGGCTCCAAGATGAGATGCAATCTGACGGACAGTTGTCTACAAGACAAGAAGCATTATTTCTTGAATTACATCACTGAATGTTAGGCAAATTGTTGCTCAATGCTCATCTCTCAGTGTTTCATTCTATCACTTGGATCACCAAAATAGCGAGTACAGAGCAAAATTAAGTTGTGGGATATGCAGTCCAAGGCCCCCTTGTATGCATAACACATATCCATAAAGTAGGGAAGGGAAACAATGCAACCGCAAACTTAATGGTTCATCTTTAACTTAAGTAACACAATGTTTAAATTTAGCACACAATCAAGAATAATCCTTTGTCCAAAAATAAAATGGTTAATGCTTACAAAGACAGATAACATACAGTTTTTCCAACTCCAGTTTGCCCAGTGATGACAAGAACGTTATTACTAAATTCTTCCTGTACATAACAAAGAAAAGAAAATGAAGTTTCCCAATGTAAATGAGACGGTATGAAGTCCAAAGGTAAAATAAAAGGAAACAACCATATTTAAAATTATTAGTTTCTTACCATCTTTCCTCCACTCAAAATCCAAGTTCATAGTAGTATTTTTGTATCATTCTTTTATTTCCCTTTTCATTTAAGAGGCTAAGGAACTTAAATGTAAAAATAGTAGCTCATAACAAAAAAAAAACTACCTTTAAATCTCCCAATCTTTCCTCAAACCATGTTGTAACTTCTTCAACCTGCAATAATAAAGAAGAAAGAAAAGATGCTATTCATATAAGTAATACAAAATTTAAAAATATAATATAAATTGACTGAAAAAATCAACCTTCTTTCTCGGAACAGCAAGTTCTTCCAAGGAACGAGGTTTGTATTTATCAGCCCATAGTTGATGTGTACTGCTACTTCCTGATGCTGAATCATGTTCCGGATTGACTGAACCTTTATATCTCGAGGGAGTTGAAAAAAATTCAACATTCTCCTTCTGAACAACAAGATCTTCCAAGGAACAAGGTTTGTTTTTATAGGCCCACAAATGTTGTGTGCTGCTACTTCGCAATGCTAAATCATGTTCCGGATTGACCAAACCTTCAAACTTGGGGAGAGTTGAAAAAAGTTCAACATTCTTTTTCTGAACATCAGGTACTTCCAAGGAAAAGGGTTTGCATTCATCAGTCCACAATCGCTGTGTGCTGCTAATTCCCAATGCTGAATCATGTTCCAGATTCCGTTTAACTTTGACATGCCAAATATATACAAGACAAGAAAAGAAATGAGATAGAGAGAGGTAAAAATTCAAACTTGACTCAAGAATTAAAATGTGAGACACTGTAAACGCTATCCATGATTTTCCCTAAGAGCTAGAAAATAAAAGTTCTCACATAAATTCTCTATTAGAATCATACTAAGTAAAATAAGAAACGACAAAAAATGCATACCATTGGATACCTTGGACCCATTAAGAACTTTATCAAACTCTTCAAATGACAATCTGATCTGCAATTCACAAACTCAGATTTCAGCATCCAAGCCGAACACAAAGCTATTTATAATTTTCTAATTAAGCAATAACTGCAACGGTCAGAACTCATAATGCAATTACTTCAAAGCTACTCAAAAAGTTAAAACTAACAACCACTCAAATAATCTTTCGCTAATATTAATCCCCATGAAATGCAGTTCATTTACGAATTGGAATTCAATTTTTAATTTTCGGAAAAGAAAACGCAAGTAATCAAATTAAGGAAAGCAGTAATACATGATCAACTAAAGCATACTTCGTCTACATCACTTCTCAGACGAGGCTTCTTTGTAGACCTAGGGTTTGTACTAGTAGCTAACGACGTCGTCTTGGAATTCCCCGAGCCTCGATTCAAACTCAACGAAAGATCAAACTCTTCATCGTCGGACGAAATTACGATCACTTCGTTTTCTTCCCCCATCGTAACAAATATCCAAAAGAAACCCTAAATTTTAGGATTTTGTATGGACAAACACAAACGGAGACGTTCAAAACGGAGCGCTGACGAGAAAGAGTAACAGAGAGTGCGCGAAAATGGAATAGAGGTATTCATAAGGGAAATTTCGCGGGAAATTATTAGGTTTTGTTAGAGATTTTATGAGAAGGCGTACAAGAGAAGCTAACGGGAAAGGTAAAGTTATGATGATGTACTAGTCTAACAGAACCATTGATTTATTTGACTAAACAATCTGTACCGTACGATTTCTTTCAGGCTTACTTTGTGATAGAAGAGCACGTGGATCTTATCTAGAGAACTAATGGGCTTTTTCAAAAAATATTGGGCTTCCATGGGATTTTGGGCCCATGAACTTGCTCTTGATGTTAGCCATCATTTAATTTTTGGGCTGCTCAGCTCATGGGCCGCTACTAAGTTAAAAAATTTTATTTTTGTTTTTTTTATATGTCCACTTCTTTAACGGCTAAACAGGGAGAGATTCTTTGGTGCAACCGTGGTATGAGTGATATGGTACCACAAGCGAATTAAAAAATGACATGTATTATTTTTTTCACCTATTTTTTAGTTATTTTTTAATTTTTAGCACGCATGGCAGTAAATGATTGACTTGTTGCATGGATGATGTGGTACCACGGTTGCATAGAAGATTTTATCCTAAACGGGTGCTCTCACGTTAAACGCCTGCCATAGAAATCACTTGAGATGAGTGGGGGTGGGGCTATGTTTGCTAATCTCGATTTCATTTTAATTATATATTATATATTTGAGATATGAAATACCGTATCAATTTTGTTTTAAATTCACATGAAAAATATTTCTGATTGTAAAAATATCTAGAATGTTGGATTAGATTGAATGATTTGAAATTAAAATTCGAGATATTTTAAACAAACAAAATTGGGATTTAAATAAAAAATTATTCTAAATTCTATATCAAATAATCCGAAATTTGAAATTTATGTAATTCTTAATCCGCATTTATCTTATTTTATTGACAGTCACATAATAACGTGGTGTTTTCCCCACGAGAAGAAAAGCAATTTTCACAAAGTTTCACATAACCGGACCTACAGTCCGTCACTTAACTGTGCAAACCAATCGCGCCATTTTTGTCACCTACCCCCAACAAATCTCGTATTCTCATCCTTTCTTCTTCAACGAAGACCCCCAACCAACGGGAAAATCTTTGTTACAACAGTGGTATTACGTCATCCATGTAACGAGTCAATTATATATTGCCACGCGTGTTAAAAAATTAAAAAAAACTAAAAAATAAGTATTAAATTATACATGTCATTTTTTAATTCGTTGATGGTACTACGTCACCCATACCACTGTTGTACCAAAGATTTACTCACAACTCACACACTGACACAATGTTAAATTCAAATCCACTTCCCAAACACAAATTCCCTATCCGAGACCCAAACCCGACCCGATTCCATGGCATTATCCACGGCCAACTCATTCTCTACTTCCCTCTCTTCCAAACTCACCTCCAGACAACCCGAATATTCTACCCGTTTTCGCAGCCCTAAAGTTACAACCCTTGGCACGGACTTTGATTGTGTTGAAACGGAGCAGCGGTTCCTTGTTGGGCGCGTGTAAAGTGGGTCACAGGATATGCGCGAGTGCGGCTCCGGTGATGGATCAAACGGTTAGTAAAGATCCTACGATTGTTGAGGTGGATTTGGGAAATCGGAGCTATCCGATTTATATCGGATCCGGACTTCTGGATCAGCCCGACCTGCTCCAAAGGTATTGCTTTTAAACATTTCTGTGTGTAAAGTTGATTAATTTCGATTTAGTTTTGTTGATTTTTGCTATTTTTGAAATTTTAATTTGTCTGTTGATAGGAATAGACAATTTAATTACAATGAGCTAGGTTACACATTAAATATACTTCAAAAATCTAACTTTTTGGTTTTCATGGTTGATTATGTTTAATAATTTAACAGTAGAAATTAAGGGTGTATTTGGAGTGCTTCAAGTTAATTTCCTATTCAAAGTTTCTCTTCAGGAAAGCACACATCAAGTGTTATTGACCTCAAAACTGCTTTATAAAAGAAACAAATATTAAGTACTTCTTTAAAGAGCACTCGAAGTACTTATGATTTTATGAAACAAACTATCTAAGTTCTCTTTGGTGATTTGGATATGCTTTTGGGTATTCTATTATCTCATTGTTATATCAAATAATTGTTGCCTTATAGGCATGTTCATGGGAAAAGAGTTCTTGTGGTTACTAACAACACAGTTGCACCACTGTACCTGGATAAAGTTACTGATGCTTTGACAAGAGGGAATCCAAATGTTTCAGTCGAGAATGTGATTTTGCCTGACGGTGAGAAGTACAAGGACATGGTAGGTTCCTTTTTTAGGTCTCGGTTAACATTTCATTGTTGCATTATTGTGATAGTTGCCATGAATTAACCAAATTACTTTGTCCATATAGGATACTCTCATGAAAGTCTTTGACAAGGCCATTGAGTCACGATTGGACCGGCGATGTACATTTGTTGCACTTGGAGGTGGTGTTATTGGTGACATGTGTGGTTACGCTGCTGCCTCTTACCTTCGAGGTGTTAATTTCATTCAAATTCCTACAACTGTTATGGCACAGGTATTTTAACTCTTTTATTATATTTTTGTTTCTTCAATCATGCCTTTTATTCGATGCTCTCACACGGCTTTGACTATCTCTTTTGCTTTTCCGTTTATGTAACATTTTCTTATGTTATTTTTGCAAAATATTATTTTTAGGTAGATTCTTCTGTTGGAGGAAAAACTGGCATAAATCACCGCCTTGGCAAGAATTTGATCGGTGCTTTCTACCAGCCTCAGTGTGTGCTCATCGACACTGACACATTAAACACATTGCCAGACAGGGAACTGGCATCAGGACTTGCTGAGGTTATCAAGTATGGTCTTATCAGGGATGCAGAATTTTTTGAGTGGCAGGAGCAAAATATGCACAAATTAATGGCTAGGTATAAGTATGACCCAGAAAAGTTCTTATACACACTAAGAATGGGCATGTTGTTTTGTTAACTTAATTGATAGGATTTGAAAGACGAAAGAGGACAGTATGTTTGAATTTATTTCAAACTATTGATTCTTATTTTTGAATTTATTGCAAACTATTGATTCTTATTTTCAAGCCTTTATGATATTGCAAAACCCCTTCCCCATCTCTTCCAATTGTCTGCGCTTTCTTACATTTTGAATGGTTTCAATGACAATCGAATACTTTGGGACTGGCCCATTGCAGGGATCCAAGTACATTTGCTTATGCTATAAAGCGGTCCTGTGAAAATAAGGCTGAGGTTGTATCCTTAGATGAGAAGGAGAGTGGACTAAGAGCAACACTAAACTTGGGTCATACATTTGGTCATGTAAGTTTTCTATTAGATCATATAACTTGGGTGGGTCATATATTTGGTCTAT